>JAUKPP010222020.1:21829-35641 GCA_032273245.1 Phyllaplysia taylori | reverse complement strand
CACACACACACACACACACACACACACACACACACACACATACACACACACACACACACACACACACACACACACCTCTTCACAGATTTTCTCCAACTTTGGCATCCAGCTGGTAGCCAAGTGGCAGTTCTGCAGCACCACCCATGTGCCATCCAGGATGGCCTTGTCAATCATTTTTGCAGCAATTGGACCCTGAGAACAGAAAGTTGATATAATCGAATACCTGAGTTTTAATGCATACTAAAGAGTTCTGATGCCTGTTCAGTCATCAGATATAGATAATTAATTATTGGCACGACAACAAGCAGGGCTTTTCGTGTCATATAGCACACATATGGATGATAACGGTGTAAATACGATTAATCCAAGATATCATTTATGTCAGCTTCATCATCATCTTACAAAAGTATGCACTGCAATTAGATGGTCACTTTTATTCTTGTGTGCTATTAGAGACACATCATTTCCCTACACCCCATTTCATTTTACCTGACCCTGTCCCAGAAAAGCAGTCTGAATCATGCTGCCTTTGTCTTTACTAATTATATATGTTGTATCGTGATGAAATCAGGCGCTCATCAAATTTTGTACATTTTGAGTTATCAGTATCATGTTAAACCTTGAACCTCTCCAGCTACCCGTGAAGAAATCACAACTTTATCTAATCTTGTATAAAAGTCAAGATATCTACAATTTTGATCACATAAGAGTCACCGATATCGGAAGGAAAACTAGAGAGAAAATGGCCATTCATGTTACCTGACCTTGAAAATGGCGCTTTTTCTTTCAAACAATGGTTATTAGTATACTACACTATGAAATATGTTTTTAAGTAAATATAGAATGTACTACGTCACAAAAACCATTCATGGTAAAAATTGTCTGAGACTCTGAAAAAGGCTGAAAGCTCCGTGGCTCTTGTTTTGACAAGCGCCCGATTTCATGGAGATGCAACACATAATATTATCTCATCTCATCTTATTTTACCTCCTCTTATCTCAACTTACCTGACCCTGTCCCAGAGAAATAGTCTGAATCATGTTGCCCTTGTACCCTTTGTCCTCGCCAAACTTCAGCAGCGCCATCATGGGGTCAGCGCCAGGGGAGAGAATAAAGATGAGAGGAGCGCAGCAGTTCGAGTCCCCAAATGACCCAGCCAGGTCAAAGGTCGGCGGCTCCACGTAAGCTTGGCCCATGTTCTCAACGATGAAGTTTTGGACAGCAGGGACTATTTTGTCTGGGCGGAAGCAGCGTAGGACCACCATGGTGTCAAGGCCTCCGAGCGCATCCCACGGGGAAGGAAGTTTGTAGGTCTGTGGGGCGGAGCTGTCGTAATAGTTCTTCCACGTGTCAGGCTGTTCTTGCACATCTGTGGGGTTGGTCAAATATTGGTGGATATGATCATGTGACTAAATGATTATCAAACAATTTATTGGTTAAAAGATTGTTGATTTACTAACTGACCATTCCTAAATTAATCGGTCATTGTTTAATTGGCTGATTGATTGATTGACTGATAGATTACATTTGGCTTTTGTTGATGAGAAGAAAATTGATCCAAGTGTAACTACTCAGTGCCTGATAGATAAGGTGCAGAGAAACCTAAATGAAACACAGCAGGGGCAAATTTTTGTCCACAAGGAAATAAATTTTCCATTTGGCATGAAATTTGTATGAATATGATTAATCTACATAAAGTCAGGATACTGTAATAATACTAAATATCCCATGTAAAAATAAAACTCCCCTCATCTTTGCTCTCTACCCTGACGCCTAACAAATGAAGTAGATCAAGACATGAGAGGGATATTTTTAATTCAAATTTTTACGTCTAAATGGAGAAACGTGTGATACTGTTTTGAATTCTTGTAGGGCTGTTCTTGAAACTGGGTTGTTAAGGTTAAGATGCATATTTTAGATAGATGAAGGCGTACGTTCATAGAATCCATTCAGATTGGAGAGGTTGGAGGCTCGCACCATCTCAGACCACGCCTTGTCTGAGAGCCAGCCAGGGGCAGGGTTTGGAATAAGATTCTCCAGGGCTACTCCTCCGGTCAGGAGGAATCTCCATGCAGCTTCATCTACCTTGCCTCTGAGGATATTAGTGAAGACGGCGTTATTCAAGGAATGCAAATAATAAGATAAAGATTGATAAATAAGATAAATAAAGACTAAGTTTTATTGGTCTATCCTTATTCTACATAAAGATAATGATAAATATCATACTTTATCTTTCAAATTTTAGATTTTAGAGCAAAGATAAAGATAAATAAAGATGAAGTATTATTTATTTATCTTTATTCAAGAAATACAAATGATAGATTGTAGAACAAAATAAAGATAATAAAGACAAAGTATTATTCATTTATCTTTATCTTTATTCAAGGATACAAATAATAGAATGAAAAACAAACAAAGATAACAAGAGTATAAAGTTAACACAGGTAGGTAGACGTCTGGGAGGAATGTAGAGGAATTTATAATACATATGTACAATACTTACTCACTACAACGAACTTTTGCTTTTAAATGGCCGTGTCTATTTGTATGCAGAGATTTTAAGGAACTATCGACACTTTAACTTTAAGGTAATTTCAAGGCCAGAAACTAGCCTAGTAACACTTAACCCCTTCCCCCTTCCAGAAATGCACTATTTTGAATGTCTCACCAATTTGGATATGTTGCTCGGAATCAGGGTGTTTGAATGATCAAGTAATGACTGAATGAACCCCCTCCCCCCCACACACACACAAAAACAGAACAACAAATAGACAGGTAGTGAAACACTTACTCTCCTTTCATAATGCCGATGCACAGGAGGAACGAGAAGAGCAGTTTGTCTTTCTCAAACAGCGATCGACACACATTGTTGTAGATGCTGAGTGTGAAGTGCTCATTCAGATTCTGAATTCGTTCCTGGAGGTCTTCTGAAGGTTCACTGTTCATAATTGACTGGAAAAGAGAAGAGTAAATAAGCATAATTTTGTTTGTTTGTATACTGAGGTTTAACAGCTCCATTGACACTTTAAAGTCGTGTCAGTACCGGGATATGGTTTCATTCTCTTAGATTAGTAAGTCCTAACAGGGGACTTTCGTTGATGAGAGGGTTTATAATTTAAGACAGGACGCCCCAAAGCTCCAAGTCATCTGTTTGGTGAGAAACAGAAGTGTACACAGAATATGAGCAAAGAGTGTGAGGTCAGTAAATGAAATGGCAGAAAATTCAATTATTGTACAGCCAGTTAAAATAAGTCTGAAACTGCATTTTGGTTATACAGTTATTGATATATTTTCCTCTCAGAAGGGGAAAAAATATCTTGTTAGCTAAATTAGGCATTGAGACTTGATAATTTAAAGATGTCAAACCACACACCCATGCGAGCAACCTCAACGTGTTTTGGACAGCTGTTCCATAGTATCCACGTGTGAAGATTTTAAGACACATGGTGACTGAGGTTTCCTGTTTATCCATAATCAAAACATCCAGATATGAGAACAGATTCAGATACTGCAATACAAAAACTATTAACTTTTGCAAACCAAAATTGACTCTACAGAACAACTGAAGAGCATTTTTCCAAAACACGGTATTGTTACTTTTGTAGAAAATTGAGTTAGCACCACTAGATGTATCTTTATTTATAGACTTGTTATCACAGCTTGCAGTGGTGCAAAACCCCGTAGTTTTCTTTTTTTTTCAATCCTAGTAAAAATATTTTGCCAAATGAGAAGTTTAGCAGGCAAGCGAAAATGCTGATTTTCTCAGAACTTTCCAGAAGGCAGATACCTAGTTTTGGAAAAACACTCTTCAACTGCAAGGCAAATGCTTTATGTAAAATCTATTGTGCATGTGCAAAGTCCAGTGGCTGCTTACGTGTAGGTACAGATTGATGAACCATGTGAGAGAGTACTGGTACATAGGCTCAATGTTTGCCAGGTCTGAGATGCAGAAGAACAGAATAGAGGAGTGGACGGCAACCGGACGGTAGCCATTTCTTGTCTCATCAATTTCCACTTCTGTTGCAACAGCCACTTCCTGTTTGGCGGAGATTTCCTCTGACAGGGCTTTGGACGAGGAGAGAACTTTGATTGCTCTTTCATCTTCCAGAATGTTGCCCTGAAAGTACAGAGGACAAAAGGCGATGGCAATTACTATTCTGTCCATTTACATTATCAATTTGATACCCCCTGAAACACGTCTTTTTCCAACTTAAATGAATTTTTTTTTTTTTTTTTGTAATACATGAAGTCAGAGCTCAATAGATACTATTCCTATAGGAAAAAACAGTTTTGGCCACTCTCTCCATTAGCCTATTCTGGTCCCTGTCAGTCAATCCCTTGGCATACCAGTACGCTGTTTTGGCGCCATGTTCTAACAAAGGCCATGTTCTGCTAGCGCCTTTTTAGAATGACTTTTCTTTCAACGTCACCTTACAGAGTGGCCCAAACTAATTTTAAATGGTTGGTGGTGGTCAATGCCCTGCAATGGTGAGATGTCACATACATTTCCAATTTTTCAAGTTAAACGAGTAAATGGGTAAAAAAATTTTTGGTGTGTATTCCTCACTATCTTCCCTCTTCCTTTCCTTCTTGTCTCCTCCTCCACCATTTGCATTCTGGTGCTGCAAAATATCGAGACACTCAGACTCACAGGGCCTCATAGTGCAGTGGATTATTGAAGGGTGTTCTGGTGTGCTCTGCTCCCTTTACTTTTTTCTAAGAACCACATTGTCCGAATCTATTCCCTGGCATTGACATGGCTGTACAGTTTAAAGAGCTGCACAGCCCTAAACAAATTAACAATGGTTTGATTTGGTTACCAGTTTTACACCCCTTACAATATTGTAAGGTCATTTAAGAGACAGACTACTTCGACCCTGCCTGTCAGGGCCAATCTGGTGAGAAGGACAAACCCCTGCAAAAAATCACAGATCATGCATACGTGGGATTCAACTTGGGTCTTCCACATGATAGGCAAAGAGCCTAGCCATTACATCATAGACGTCGGTCAAATAAACAAAAAGCCCTGTACCTCTGATGAGGAGAGAACTTCCAGGATTTTGTCCTCAATCTCCTTGAGTTGCTTGTTGTTGGCGGCCGACTCGAGGATGAGCTGGTTCTTCTTCTCCTCCAGCTCGGGCTTCTCCTTGGCCGCCACTATACCCAGCAGCTGGTCCTCCAGACCCTGGGGCGTGATCATGAAGTTGAGCAGACACACCTTGACGGACACTTCCGGAAGGTAGTGGGGGTTACGCAGACCTGTTGTGATGTACATCTGGGAGAGGGAGAAAGGTGGGTGAATGAGTATCTTGGCAAACTTAAGACATTTTGATGTTATCTTTACCTTTGGTTAGCAGTTTTACCTCCCTTGAAACACTGTGATGTCATTTAAGAGACGGGCTACTTTGACCCTGCCTGTCATGGCCAGCCCAGGTTGAGAGGAGCAAATCCCACCAGAAAATTTTGCACATCATTGGTGCTCAATCGTCAAACTCGTACAAATTTCCAGTAACTTTTTCTGTATGAACACACTTACAATATGCAAAGTTTCGTGGAAATCCATCGACTATTAAGAGAAATATGACAAAACCTAGGAACCTTTTTTGGGGAGGCTCAGCCTGTATTAAAAAGAACATTTTTCCTCAAGACTTGATGAGAAACTCCAATGCCTCTTTGTCAATATTTTCTACATGTTCGACTAAACAGATTTTCAAACAGCTAAAAAGACCAAAGTGGCAGAATTAGAAAATTAATACTCCGACAAAAAATGAAAACTGGCTCATCACCATGGAAGAACGAAGGACAGCAAATGGATAAAAAGATGCAGTAAATGGAAATCAAGAAGAGGAAAACCTTCAAGAGGAAGACCAGAAAGGAAGGAGGCAAGAGGATGTCAGAGAGCGAACGGGTACAACCTGGACACAGAAGGAATATAATAGAACAAAGTGGAGCACATAGTTGGAGAGCTAAATCCTCCAGTAAAAGGACAACGCCGCGTTTCAAGGTTCAATGACTTCAAAAACCAGCTCTGCTATGAAAGAATCACTCCTAAAAAAGTAAGGAAGAAATAGAAAATGAAAGGCATCTGATCCATTGTTTCCTATATATCAGAACTTTAAGCATTCCTGCTTTAAAGGGCGGTGTGCCTTAGTCAGTTAAAAAAGAAAAAAATATATATATGCAGGAAACGCTCCTGATTATACTGAGACCTAAAGGTTATTCGTCCCAGACCGAAAAGTTTTGAGGAAAAACTATTTACCTTTGGTTGGTGGAAATATGATATATTACAATGGCAAACAAGTATACCTGCAAGCAAAAAGTAAAGTATGAGTTTCCTTTGGTCTCATCTCACCTTGAAGTCTTGTGAATACTCAATAACGTTGTCTCCCAGACGTATGTATTCCACGCCTTGCTGCTTGAATGTCAACTTCTGCAGAACTGGCTCCAGAATCGGATCCAGCTCTTCTCCAACATTCTCCAAGAGTACGGGTGTGCCAAACTGGATGCTGTTCTCCATAGTGCGCATGTAGTTGGCATCTGACAGTTTGATAATGCCCAGCTTGTTGGCCTTCTCCATGTTCTTGACCCACTTGTTGGCTTGACCTGATTATAGAGGTTAAGGTCATGTGGTCAATGTGGGGTGTTTTTTTTCCATTGAGATTTTATGGCCCAGCAGTAATATCAGGGCAAGGTAGTAGTACATAAGGACAAAAGTATCACTAAAAGAGTCGGGCAAATTTTTCAATTTTGTGGTTGAGGTTTCATTTCTCTGTATCCATTTTAATATAAACCCGTGATTTTTAATTGTAATGCACATTGAGCATCTCATCAAGGCCAAAGTGGGTGATAGAAATGTAATTTATTATTATTTTATTGTACAAAAAATGTAGAAAGAGAACATCCCACCTGAACACTCGCCAACCCAAGGTCAAACTAAAGAAACTAAGGTGAGTCCTATGAGGTAAATTGAACTCAGGGATAACTTAAGTAAAAAGAGCAAAGGCAACAATCGACAGAAGAGATCAAAGAGTCAGGGAAGACACATATGTACATGTCAACACAAATAAATTATCTCCTGCAAATAAACACATTAGCAAAAATCTATGCCCTACAAATACACCCAAGGTCATGCCCACTCCAAATCCTTATCTTATGGATCAAACAAGAGCACATTCTCATCCACTTCCTCCCACACACACACCCACACAATAACACAAACATACATCTATGCACACACACACACAGACAATACACACAGACACAAACACACAAAGCCTCACCTTGCGGATCAATCATCAGTGGCCATCGACGTGACTTTGACACAATAATCCCGTTGTCAACGCTGAAGGCATCCACGGGCAACCCAGCAATGTTCCAGGCTCGGATCTTCACAGGCTCTCCCAAGGTCGTGCTCAGAGAAAACACGCTTGAACATGGGATCTTCCGCTCTATGCACTGCTCATGCCATTCTTTTACCATAGTCTGTAGAGTTTAGAAAATTCCCAATTATGTCGCTTTATTTTTTTTATCGATCTTGTTTAAAGAAACTTCCTAAATGAGACATGAATCCATTCAGAAAAATATGATCCTGTTAAGAAAAACGAAAACAAAAACCTGTGCAAAGTTTCGGAGAAATCCGTGATGTAGTTTCTGAGAAAATCAAGCAAAAGTTGTGCCTAAAAATTTTTACCGCACAAAAAGTGCGCATTTTATCACAAAAAAACTACAAAAGGAACAGGCCATACAAGAGCACCCACGTGCACTCATGGTAAAACTTGCTTTTTCTTCTTTGTTTAGGTAATCTCCCCCCCCACCCCCTTCTTCACCTATTTTGTCTGAAGATTTTCGTTGTTATTTTTTTTAAAGCAGAGAAGAGAAGAATGAAACAAATCAAGTAGATGGAAATGTTTATCCAATTATGAAAATAAGTAAACACAATGGCATGAACATTTATCTTTAAAAAAATTAAAATAAACTTTCAGCTGTGAAAACTCACTATATCCCATTCAGTCACAGTATTCTGAAACCGGCTGACCAGTTATAGCACCATTCCCATAAGGCAAGCTGTCTTGCAAGACATAGACTAAAGTTAAATCTTTTCTTTGGTCTTATGCTTGATATAGCTGGGTGTCAAACCAAGGAAGGGGCTGCTCATACAATCCCAACTCTAAGTAGACGGAAACCATAAATGCTTGACTATTGAGTGGATAAAAAAGAACTGCTATGACATCAGTGTCATTGATGTTAGTCAGAACTTATTTATTTACAGAGATGGCAACTTCTTTTCCTGTTCTAGACTCAGAAAGTATTGTAAAAAGGAGCTAAAACCACTGGACAATATAATTGTCACCAGTGCTGTGGTGTTATGGTTAGTTTCTTTGCCTGTCATGCAGAAAACCCGAGTTGGATCCCAATCCCAGATTATCTGGGTATTTTTCTGCTGGGATTTTTTCCAACTCAGCCCGGGTTGGCCCTGACAAGAAGGGTCGAAGTAGTCAGTCTCTTAAATGACCTTAAAGTTTTGCAAGGGATGTAAAATTGTTAACCAAACCAAACTGACCTGTCTAAAGTCCACAGTGAAGGCTCCGTGATAGGCGACCACGCCTGAGGACAGCAACACGTCGCCAGTGATGTTGATGTAAAGCTCCCCGAGCGAGCGGGCTGCCTCGGTCCAGCGGTCCTTCTCACCGCCCAGGCCACCAATCAGCTTCTCAGCACGGTCAAGTTTTTTGGAGCAGAGGTCAATGTTTGCTTCCAGGTCCTTCTTTTTCTGAGTCATCACCTCAAACTCATCATTGAGAGCTTGGAGTTTGTCTGTCACCTGTGAAGATTTATTAAAATAATATCAAGAAGAATGTAAGAAGCTGCAAAGGCTGGAAATGACAGGTGAACTTGTACTCTGTTTAAGCGCATCTAATATCTTTTTTAAAATACTTGCATCTAAGTTAGTATTGTGCATTATTTAAATAATTTCATATCTGTATCAGTGGAATGTTTTATAATTTTATTTTCAAACGATCAAGTGTCACCCAACACATCTAATTAACTATGAAGACAATACACAATCGCTGCGAAAATTAACTACTATTATCAATAGATTATGTACTTTTTATCACCTACATTGTACTTGGCAGGCAGACGAGGGATTGAGACAAACATATTGGGCAAACAGAGATAGGCTACTCCCCTCTCCTCCCAAACATTCAAACAGAATGTGTAATGATCCTTTATATTTCCCTTTTTAAAAAAGGACACTTAAAGAAACCCACAAGAAAACAACAAATTTGAGCTAACACACACTGGTTGACAAACACCATCCACACTGACTCACGGCTTGTAGCTGTGATCGCTTTTCATTCAGCTTTGTCATCTGAACGGCCAGCTCTCCCTCGGCTTCTGCCAGTTTGGCCTGCTTTGGTGCCACAACTTTGGCCACCTTGTCGTAGATGTCCATTGCCCGGACCCAGCGGCACAAACCTTCACAGGCCATTGAGGCGTTCTTCACAAGTACGGGGTCAAATTCTGAATTGGTAATGTACCTAGGAAGGAAAGTGATTGAAGAAAAGATGGAAAGTTTTGCTATTTTGATGTTGAATGGTACTATCGACACTGTAAGATTATATTTGTGTCAGGAAAAAGGTTAAGATTATTGCAAGTCTTACAAAGAAGTACACATGGAAGAAGGCGACCATGCCATGGTAAGAACGAATCTCTTTCTAGGGGAGAGGGAGGAAGAGGAAGGAGGGTTGTGGGGAACACATAAGGGGAGACTTACCATTACAAGGGAAAAGAATGGGAGCAGAAATGTTTCGAAGCAAACAAAATGCTGTAGTCGGATGCATGACTTATATGAGTTTTTCTACTTCTCTTGATTTGCTGCTCAAAATAACTGCATGTATGAACATTGAATATGCTTGTAAAATATTATTTTTACGCGTTCCTTATGCAGGTCTTTTCTTTTTTTACTAAACAATTACTGCCTCAATTTTCTTAAAGAGGACACATACAACCATACAGACTATTCTTACTGTAAATTTTCTTCTCATTATAATATTTATATTGCGTCCTTGTAGCTCATGCTACTGCTTGAAAGCAGGTTCTATGTCCTGCACAGCCTATTCATTCGATCAAGATGCCTTACAGTTTTATCTATTTTGGCTAAATGTCCCTTGCAACACTGTAAGGTACTTTAAGGGGCGGGCTACTTTGACCCTTGCTGTCAGGGCCAACCCGGGCTGAGAGGGACATTGGCCTAGTTGAAAAATGAAGATATACTCGATGAAACAAACTGCCCCATGCGGCCCTCAAACTCACGTCCTCTGAATGATAGGCGAACCGCCTAACCATTACACCATAGACGCTGGTATACCTTACAGAGATAAATGATGGCAATGCACATCTTTCATCAAAGAGTGCATTGGTGAGACCAGGGTCTGTATTCACAATCAGTTTACTTTAGTGCAGTGCTCATGTAGCAAGCAATACAACAAAATTTCATTTTGTATTGGCAGTAGAATGCTTTTGCTTCATTGTCGATTACATCACTAAAGCTCTATCAACAAGCTCTAAATATCGTTGGTTATTTTGCATAGGGGCGAATACTACAATGGTTTTAGTGGGATGTTTGCCTCTTTGCTAAACAACCAGCGATATGATGTCATAAGGCTTTGCAATAAGAAAATCTTCTTTTACATTTACTAGTCATATTGTCAAAATTAATTTTGTTGTCTATGAATACCAGCCCTGTTCTGTTTTGAAACAGTCCAGACACAGCCTTAGAAACCCTTGTTACTGAGAATTTTAAAGTAAATTTACTTTTCTCTAATCTTCTTGATGATAGGTGGAGCGATGTTGTCTTTGTCATAGGTCTTAAGCCTGTCCAGGAACTTCATGTCTCCGAGGAGTTTCATGGAGGGTCCCCAGTAGTCCTCCACCATCTTGCCTGAGCCAGACGGGTCGGGCTTACGCTCTGACTTGATGCCCAGCATGACGCACACTGACTCCATCACCAGTTTCACGATGCCAGGAGGGTTCTGGGGAACACATACATAGGGAATTACCACTAAAAGTATACCACCATCAAAAGTGTAACTATGAGTCAAGTTCTCTCAGTGGCCCGCACCACAGCACATTCTAGGAAAGTAGAAAGACATAGAATAATGTGAAGAAGCGAGCCTAAGATAGTGAAAAGTGGAAAGACATGGCATAGTGCCTAGAAGCTAGCCCAGGAAAAGGAAAAGTGAAAAGTGTTTGTATATGGTCTTTACCCTGGTTCAGGGTGAAAAAGGCAATGACGATGACGACCCCAGATTTTACAAGTTTTTGACTTTGTACATTTTTTGTCCTTTTCCTAAGCTCTAAGGCTGGTAGCTTTCAAAATAGTTAAGATGAGATGAGATTTTAGTCTTGCAACCTGATAGAATCTTTTTGAGAGGCATCTCATTATTAACACTACAGTAGACTCTACAAGAGAACATTTCTATTTCTTGCTCCTGAAAGAGGGAAATTACTTAAAACATAATCAATAATACGGAAAGGTCTCACTACTAAAGACCTTCCTCTGGAAACCATTACCATCGCAAGTAAACAACTAATCTAAAGACAAAATTGAGTCAACTTTCCACTTGTTACCTTCATAGCTTTGACCATAGAGATATCGGAGGGTTTGAGAGTATTGAGGGCCGAGATGGCAGCCTCCAGCGCTGGAATGGCCTCAGCCAAGTCGCCTTCACATTCGTCCTTGATGGCCTGAGCTGCAGCAGCTGCCTCATTGGCTACTGCTTCATCGGCCGCAACCACCTGGTGATGAAGAAAATTGCATGTTTACTAATGTGAATCACCCCATTTGTTGTGGCAGACTGTGATAACCATTTCACTCACTAATTTCACCGGGGCAATATAAGAATGATGTGACATACATGTTATTCAGTTTTGGGGTTAATGGTTGCAATCATTCTATGTCAGAATGTTGTACTGATAATGGTAGTTAATTTCTCAATGACTTCATTGCACTAGGCAGTCCCTTAATCTACATTACATTCCTGTAGTATCGAGGGACCAAATTAAAGCCTTTTAATTCTTGTATACAGAGCTAGACTGCCATTCCTGTGTAGGTTGTGAAGGCAACTTGAAAGGAGAATAACACTACATAAGTCCCTGTTCAACAACAACAGCAACAATAACTAATTTAAATCACACACACTACACAGTTTGCTTCATTTGTTTTGTTTAAGTTTTATGAAAGATACACAACCTAATAATCATGGACAGATCACTCAAGTTTTTACAGTACCAAAAAGTAAAGAAGCCAACATAAGCCAAGATAGCAATTCAAACATAAATAATGTGGAGCATCACCTCTTTCTTGGCCTCCACCTCCACTGTGTCTTGTTCAATCTTCACCATCAGTTTCTCTGTGTCAGCCGAGGTCTTGATCAGTTCCGGCTGCAGGTCAGTCAATTCTTGTTGCATGACGGAGACCTGAGGGATAAAATGAAAAGTGAAAATGAAAATGACGATTTTAGTGATCCCTGTGGGGAAATTTTTGTTACAATGGGATGTAATAAATGTACAATTATCAAATGCTCTAATACAGTACTAACATTACAAATAATTGAAATACAATTTACACACATTCACTCATTCCATGTCCACATGCCATCGCTGGCGCCACCGTGCAGCGCCCGTGCTAGCTAGGGTTAACGTGTCTTGCTCAAGGACACACTGCAGTAGTCACCCACTCAAAAGCCGCTATCACTCAGCATTGCTTGACAGACTTTGTGAACCAGAGTTTACTAACCACTAGACCAATGGGGAAACGAAAATGATTGACCATACATCAGAGACATTTGTTGCTTTTTGTACAGGTTCTAAGGAAGTATCGATATTGTAAGGTCTTTTTAGCTCAAGGAAGGAGATTAGGACAATAGCAACACTTAGAAACAAGAGGAAGGAGCTGACCACACCAGAGCACCCAAGAAGCACCCGATGAGATGTTTGCTGCAGATTTCAAATTAACATCACCTGTGAGGCTGCAAAATCCAGCTTTTCCAGGCCCACCAGGTAGCGATTCTTCAGTGTCATCAGCTCATCCCGTTTGACAGTCAGGAGCGACTTGAAGGTCAAGATGAGCTCCAGATATGAAGTCGGGGTCACATAGTTCTTCCTCCTCAAGATTTCAAAATACCTGGACGCAGACAAAAGGAACAAAAGTGGAAATATGGTTTCGTTCTATTTATAATTTTATGTCCTTTGCACCACTATAAGGTCATTAAAAAGACCAGTTGCTTTGACATTTCTTTCTCTCTTTCAGTAAGTATATTCATTGCTGTCTCACTCTCTCATTCTCTCGAACTATTTGCATTTGATCCATCTCTTTGTCCAATCACTCTGTTTCTCTCTTCCATTCCACACATCTGATAAAATGATTTGTACAATTCCATTACAAAGAAAGATTTGACCAAATTTTGAAGACCCTCAGCAGACAACAAAATATGCATTAAATATCCGTCATGTTTTGTATAAGTAGAAGAGATAGCATAGAGCCACTGTTAAAATTTAAAATGAAATGTTGTATTCAATGATAATACTACCATATACAATGTATAATCCCATCTAGGGATATAGTGGTATAAGAAATCAGATTATTTGAATTAGATAAAGTTGCCTCAATTTGTATTGAACTTCTTTGATTTCATTTCTGGTTGATTAATTGTTTTCCGGAGTTCCAGCCCATCCTCATCTTAATTCTAAAATGGTTAAACTGACCTTCAATGAGTCTTTTTTTTTTTTTGGGGGGGGGGGGGGGGGGGG
>JAUKPP010222020.1:0-21819 GCA_032273245.1 Phyllaplysia taylori | reverse complement strand
CCCCCCCCCCCCCCGCAGATACTTCACTCCCTAAACGACATCAACTCATCCAAAGTCGACTGTATCACTGCTACTAAAAGTTTCTATAAAAGAATGTATGTTGCCAACCTCTCGGAAGTGAGCCTGACGGACTCATGGAAGTGTTTGCACATGCTGACAGTTTCCAGCTTCATAGCGTCTTCCATCTCAATGTCTTCCAGGAACTTGTTGGCCACCATCTCCAGGGCATCCTCCGGCCATGCCTGGTGGGGACAGGGCAGGAGGAGGTCAGAGGTTATGTCAGAGTGTGTGTGTGTGTAAGAGTGAGGGGGAGAGGGAGGGATAGAGAGAGAGGGAGGCATAGAAAGAGAGACGCCTGGTGAGGACACGACAGGAGGAGGTCAGAGGTTATGTCAGAGTGTGTATGTGTGTGAAAGAGAGAGGGGGAGAGGGAGGGATAGAGAGAGAGGGAAGTATAGAAAGAGAGACGCCTGGTGGGGACACGACAGGAGGCAGTTAGGGGTTATGTCAGAGAGTGTGTGTGTGGGAAAGAGAGAGAGGGGGAGGGGGAAAGGGAAGGATAGAGAGAAAGAGAGGCATAGAAAGAGAAACGCCTGGTGGGGACAAAGCAGGAGGCAGTCAGTGGCTATGTCAGAGTGTGTAGTGTGTGTGTGTGTGTGAAAGAGAGAGGGTAGAGGGAGGTATAGAGAGAGAGGGAGGCATAGAAAGAGAGGGAGAAGAGAAGAAGTAGGGAGGCAGAGTAGGAGAGAAAAAGAGAGGGAAAGAGAGGTGGAGAGAGAAGAGAGAGGGTGAGAGAGTGAAAAAGAGAGAAAGAGAAAGAAAGAGAGAGAAAAAGAGTGAGAAAAAAGAGAATAAAAAAGAAAGAGAGAGGCAAAGAGAGAGACAAAGAGAGGAAGTTATGATACACAATCAACGAACCACTATCTTGTATTGACTGTACGATTAGTTCCATATTCATATCTTTTGTGATTATCATATCATCTGGTTATACAGCTTATCATATCATGCCAAATTTCCTGGCTTGGATGATTTAACAGTATCTTATTTCTTATTTTATCATATATCTTGTGTGTTAGTGTGTGTGTGTGTATGTGTGTGCATATGTGTGTGTGTCTGTGTGTGATTTAATCAAGGGTGGAATGTAGCAACACTACACCACGGTGTAGCCACACAAGGGGTAGAGCTTAAAGCATACGGCGTTGGACCAGATGCACAGGGTGTATTTTTTTTATATTGATCGATTCTAAACTGAAATGACTCTACAACGATAATAGATAAATAGTTTTGTCTGGGATACTTTATAAGATTATGTTGATAGAGAAGGCATTTTAAAAAGGAGTTACTGGAACAGAGCATTTTTAGGCCATGGCATAAAAAAGTGCTCCGGTATACCAAAGAGAAAGACTGCTAGGAGGCACTGTGAGGCAATAAGAAAATGGTTAAAACTGTATGTTTTACAAAAGCTCAGTTGGATTTTTCTCAGACCTGTAGGCGGACCATATGCCTAATAAGACGCACTTGATGAATGCAAGATTAGCATCAATTCTGCGGGCTTAAAATCAGGGCCTGTTCACACAAACTGGTGCTATTGCGCAATGTATTAATGAAATTGATTCATTTTGGTACCAGAAAAAACTTAAATGGATGAGGATTAATCAGATGAAAACCGAATGTTCCTATCTCTTATCATTTTCGTGTTATTCAAGTTTAGAATCGATCAACATAAAAAAAACACCCTGTATGATCAAAATGACAGTTAAAGTGTGAACAACACTCACTTGGAACCAGTCAATGGTACAGCAGTTGATCAGCGAAGGGAACATTCTCAACCGGTTACGGAAGGCATCACCGATAGGAGACATGGCCAACACAATGTGTAGATGTTTCTTCACACGGTCAATAAAAAAGTTGTACATAGCCAGTGGGGTGGCCTCCATGCGACGACCCTGTAGAGGAGAAAGAAATTGAAAAAAAATTGTTTTCTTAAGTTGAGATTCTATGACACTTTATTTTTTTTAAAGTTATGTAAAAGACAGGGCACGGATTTTGGTTTTTTGCTTTATTGACTTTTTACAACACTATTGGCCCTGTAAGGTCATTTCTGTGTTGTAGGCCGCAAAATCTATGCAAAAATACCATTGAACCTAAAAAAATCGCACATTTTTGTTTTGTGGTAATTTCTTGTACTCTTATGAGTCCTGATCAACATATAAAAAGCTACACAAAATTGGTGCACAGAATATTGAAAAAAATCCTGTGACAATCCAATATGGCCCCCATTCTGCAAATTCACTGAAAAGAAAATGAAACCGGTAGGTAAAGTATAGAGGTATATAACTTTATGAAAAAGGTGTTAAATCAAAGATAATCTTGAATTTAGTAATTATTTCTAATTATTACTATTTCTACTTCAACATAGTCTATGTACCGCATACAAACTGTATACTAAATTTCAAGTCTCTAGTTTAGTGGTGGCAATTTTGGTTCTCACCTGAGAATCCCTCTCTCTTAAGAGTGTGCCTGGCTGCCAGCTTGATATTTTTTTTATGTATCACAGGCTCTTTTCCAACTATCAACCCTTTTAAAGGTTGTGTAACAGCCAGGAAGTAGATTTTGATTTTACAACATGATTGACAGAGTTGACAACGCTCACAAGAATTTGTATGAGACTTCAAATGTTTGTTGTGTAGTTCTGCTCTTTTTAGTGAGATATGAATCATTGCGGAAAATTACAGTTCATTTTCATGTTTCGCCACCTACTGTTGGTTCGAAAGTCAAAATGATTAAACAGGAGCTTTACAATGTTCCACTGGACATACGGGTGCCAAAAAGTTCACCAAGCAATTCAGCTTGTTTACATAGAAATTATTATAAAAACATTTCACAATGATGGCTCTCATGACCCCAGGTCCAGGAAAAGGTCATCAATATATATGTTATCAGCCTCATTTGTTGAGGAAAATTGTGAAAATTCAATGTTTTACACCACTATTGAGACGGCAAGGTTATTTATATAAATACCAAGAAACAGATTATGGCAATAACAACTCTTACAAGGGAGGAACTTCTTTAAAAAAGTTTTTTTTTACTCTTAAAAATAAGTAGAAAGAGCAAATCCCACAAGACCCCCTGCCATCTTAAAACTGCATGCACTGTTTGACAGAGAATGCATTACCTCATTTCTAGCTACAGTCTGCATTTTCTCAATGACTTCAGCCTTCTCATCAGGTGGGAAGATATTGGGCACGTCGCCAGTGTTGAGAATCATGCTGATATCCTCCATGAAGGATTCATCTTTGATCTGGTTATCTGAGAAGAGGAAGACCGTCTGCTTTCCTTCTGTGCCAGCTTTCAGCAACAGCTGTGGAGTGAGGATAAGTGCACACATGGGCAATGAGTCAGATCATTATCGACATTCCACTGTTGACTAAGTCTTATTCTAATCTTTAGAGGAAACGAACGAAAACAATAATATCTAATGAACATGAAGAGCTGTTTTTAGTATTTCACATTATCTTGTTGCATACTGAAAAACAATTAACTGCATGTATGGTTTTCCTGATGAGTATTTCTGATAGAATAAGACTCAGGGATTTCAACAAGACTTATAATGAACTCACTTTATGAAAAAAACTTTACTATGTTTTAATGATATGGTGCTAATTGGTTTGGGCTTACAATATTTAAGTTACTATTGAATATAAAAAAAAAGCCAGTCTAGTCAATATGAGTGAAAGATGTATAGAAGGGTAGATAAAGCTTGCTCACTTTCTTCAGGTCATCTCTCCAGTCTGGAATGCCGTAGTTTTTGGTAATTTCTATCTGGAAAAGTTCATAGTCTGCCATGAAGGTTGCCAGTTTGGCTGCACTTTGGCGACCAGAGCCTCCAATACCTGGCATAAACAAACAAATGGAGTCCAGAGTCAGAGAAGTGTAACAAAAAGCCACCATTTATAGATCCACACACATATGTTGTCAGATAAAGGTTTGTTTGTGTGTTGAGGTCGTACTGCACTAGAGACACTGCAAAATCATTTCATCACCAAGAAAAAGATTAAAACAATAGAAACACTTAGAAAGGAGAGGAGTTGACCATATCGGAGCGTCCGCAAACTACCCACCAGACAGACTTCGGTAGAAATCAGATTCCATTTCTAGTTTCCAAAGAGAAAGAACGCCCCTCCAAAGTTTACGAGAATTACAGTAATAATAGTAATAATAATAAATCACATTCCTATATAGCGCTCTATCCCACATGAGTATCAGCTCCGACCACTTTTAGGCTTTACATCAAGGACTTAACTACTATGGACCTTTAAAACTCACCGGCAAAATATTTCATATACACAAGAGAAAAAACAGTTAAGCTACACAAGGACAAACCTTCTCAACCATACAGTGATTACATGCCATATAAAGCATTGGATAGTGAGATACATTCATACACACTCATACACACCTCAACCTAGCATTTAAAGAAATATGTTTTGAACAACCTCTTAAATGAATTGAGATCAGATGTTTCTCTTAGGTCTTGGGGCAAACAGTTCCAGATTTTAGGGCCAGAAAAGTAAAACCTCTTTTCACTGAAAGATCTGAATTTCATCTAAGGCAACGGTTCCCAAACTTGTTCATTCCGCGACCCCTTTTTGTAGGCCAAAACGATCGGCGACCCCCCTAAATCAAAATAATATCGTGAACCTGTCAGTTTTAGGCTAAAAATTAATAAGATCATGCACCCTTGGCGACCCCCCGAGATTGCCGAACCACTGATCTAAGGACTCTAAATTTTTATGTCAACAGATGACCTAAGCTGGCATATTGGAACATATGATATTAGAAGTTCAGACAATAAAAAAAAATTTTTAAAAAGAAAAAGAAAAAAAGAAAAAAAAAGAAGTTCAGACAATAGAATGGAGCATTATTGTTAAGGCATTTATGGCACATAGTGGAAACTTTATATTTGATTCTCTTTTATAGTGGGAGCCAGTGCAGAGCATTTAACATTTCTGATGCAGGATCTTTCTTTATTTTATCAAAGAATCCTGTCCATCATATCCCTGTCATAAAATGAGTATATTTGCAAAACGCCCTTCTTTAAAATTATTTTACAAAAGGAAAAGAACCTAACTTCGAAAGAGAATGCATGAACGCTTGTGCAGCTGTGCTTGCTGGAGTCTAAAGAACACACTTGGAAAGCACCTAAGAGCTGAGTGATACTTATGCAACGGTATTTTCATCACATGGTCATTCTCGGTCAGAAACTAAATCTGATTCAGACTGGTAGGCAAAATCAAGGCAAATCTTTGGCGATAGACGGATGCAATTGAAAAGTAAAGTAGCTTGGAAGAATAACGAAGATGACCAACAGAGTTGTCTGAACAGATTACCAAAAGAAATGGACACACATCTGTCACACAACATGATGAAATGAGACGCTCCTCAATTTTGGGTTCATTGGGTTGTTGGTATCATATTGAAGCTTGCACACTTCTCTTACATTTGGTGACAAATTTGTTGATTTATCTTAAGCAGAAATTGGGAAGTTCACAATTCTTTGGTTACCAAAGCCACTTTCTTCGGTTGCCTAAGTCATTTGGTCAGATTGCAAATTGGCAAGAAATTAGAGATTTGTGGCTTTTAATATCACATTCTTTTGTCTCTTTCAAACAACATTTTAAGCCATAATAGAATGAAGCAGTCAGAATAAAACAAACACTCCAATTGTCATTTTTGACAAGCGCCTCATTTCATGGAGTCAGGACACAGGTCATCCTTAAATTTGTACCATTTGACCAAAAAAAAAATGGACACTTTGAATTGCTGCAGCGAGCATGACCAAGAGAAAAGTGTGGCTGCCAGAGATAGCCAGAGTGGAAATCTCTCTCAAATGAGTTACTGCATTAGATCCATTAAAGGAATACATACTTAAAGGCTTAAAATTCAAACTCCTCCATAAAGAAAGCAAAAACAACAGGCCTTACGACAGAACTTATGTTTCAAAATCCCATTGCAAAAGCTATGACTAAAATATTAAATATGTCTGCCACTGCAACCATTTCTTGCCCTGGAAACTTAGACATCGTCCCAGAGTTGCTTATTTCCATTCTCACATTTATGAGAAAAAATAATGATTGCCACGTTTCCTGTCAATTCTTAAAAATAAAACATTTTTTAGATTTTCAAATTTTATAAAGTAGCTGCTTTCATAAATTAGATCCAGGTTTTGAATTGAAAAAAGTTATGAGATAAACTACACTATATACATTTCTAGAAAGTAGGACTTTTTTCATTCTCAAAAATTGCATACAAGCCGGCGCTTGTGGCAATACTTAGACAAAACTTTTAGCAGATAACAACACACTTACCAACAAGCAGCGCATGTCCATTGTCCTGCAGCAGCACACGGCTGACGCGCGACATGTGCTCAATGGCAAATTTGAACATGACTAACTTCATGGGGGCTTTACTGACAATGTTGTACTCATCTAGGTAGCTGTGGACACAGGCCAGGGGTGGGGTGTGATAGGAGACATGCAGACACATTGTGAGTGAACGGGGGAGCAGCGGTGACCATAATAAACTGACCATTTGACCAGGATGTGACATGAGCATGGGGATGTGTGTTAGTCGTTAACATACCCATTGTGAAACAAAATACTTTTATTTCTTTGACATCAAAAGCAAGTAAAATCACAAGCAAAAGGAAGATTGAAACCAGTTAAGTCAAATACCCTTATCAATTTACTTATGGATGTGAAGTATCATGCCTGTGTGGATAAGCTCATGCATTATAAAAAGCTTTGGGAACACACTTGCTTGTAACTTTAAATCAAAATGTGATCATGAGGTAGGTAAAGAAGAAAGTGATTCATATGATAACAATTGGATTAGTCAACTAAAACAAAATTACATGTAAAGTATATCTATTGTGAAATAATCAAACTTAGGAGGATATTATAAAAAAAATTCTGGGACATAAAAGAACTAAGAAAGCAAAATAATACTCAGTGATGATACAGTTAAAGTACAAGAACATACTCATGGTCCTATGCACATATAGAAAGCAACAGCTGCCAGAAGATAGTAAGTAAAATTCATGTGCATAGCTGTTCCATTATTTGTGTGAGTGTGAGTGGGGGTGGAAGGAAGCTCTAGATGACCTTGTGCGTCATTTACAAGCTTTTATTCATTGCTGTTACTTTCCTTGAGAAAAAAATGTGTAAAAATTTGGTCTGTATGAGAGCAGATTTTTCTGGTTCCCTAGAAGTGCTATGTTATACAAAGGAATACTTTCTGTTCATCAAAAGATCGGTGTGATGAAACAAAAATTTTAGAATAATCCACAATAAGCAACCAAGACATTGCTAAAATCCCCCATTAGCCAAATATTGGAATTAATGGAATGACTAAATTCCAATAATTACAGTGGATATTTAAGTAAAACCGGCACCTGCTAAGATGATAAAGCACACAGAAACTACTATTCAGGAGTGATGGGTAGACCATTCCAATAAAAAAGGATTTGACCATTACAATACTGATTTACACCTGATTGTCTTCTTTGGTATGTTTAAACACCTGGTAGGTCTATTGTATCTATGTGTGGAATTTTATCAATAATTTATAAGACCAAAAACGAGAAAAAAATCACCAAAAATGTCAAGCATATAATGTTTGGAAGTGAACAGGTGCCAAATAAATTCAGTTGATCACTTGTACTTACTGCTCCATGACAGATGTGAGCTCTTTCAGATCTGTGATCTCCGAGTAGACTTTGTTCTCAGGGTTAAAGAAGTCGCCAAAGAACAAGCTTCGGATATCATCGTCCACCACCTTACCACTCAGCGACAGATGACCGAGGATTTTGTCTATGTTCTGTTTGAAACTGTCTTGACAATTGTTCTTCACAATGTTGAAGAACATTTCTCTGAAAAGCGGGGCCAAAAATGGAAAAGGGTTACTCTCAGTGAACATAAAACATAAGATAAGATATTCTTTAGTGATCCAACAGAAAGCTGATAATTTCTCTGTACCTGTAGGTTTTTATACAATAAATGGTTACAAAAACTGTCCACTAACACTTTGAAGTCACTTGGCGCACACTTGGCGCACATATGCGCCGGCCCAGATTCACCCCCCAGTCACTCGGTGCATCTATACGCCAGGCCCTATAAGCCCGGCCGCTCATGGCTGGCTGCGTGTGACCGATAGGATTCTTTGTGCTTCTGGCTGTGTAATTACAAAGTGCTAAGCCTCACTCTCCTACTCTCTCTTTCTTCCACAATCTTCCCTACTCTCTCTCTCTCTCTGCTTCTGTCAACGGACTCTCTTCATGCCACTCACTTTTAATTCATTTCTGCTCACTCAAAGGATCGTTGGTTTAGTTTGGTTACGAGTTTTATTTCACTGAAAACATATTCAAAGCATTCACAATGAACGAAAACAATTACATATACTATAAAAAGCTAAACGTCTCAGTGAATCTTCCACTTTTGCCAACTTTCCACCTCTTTCTCCATTACCCCACCTCCCTCATTCTCATTCTTCTCAATCTCTGAACAAACAGTACCTGTCCTCATCATCAATAAGACGATCGTAGAAGACTCTGTAGACCTCGTGGACCCAGAGTCGTAGTAGCATCTCAGGCTCAGTCATTTCTGTGGGTGGGACCAACAGCACACCACGGACGACTCGAGCAAAATCTCGCAGGTTGAACACGTAATGTGACTTGGTTGGCGTGGGCAGGAAGTTGGCAATGGCATCCTTGTACACACCCATTGTTGCTGCAACCATCAGCTGGAGGGGGAGGTGGAGGGAAAGTTGACATGGAGGGGGGACAACTTGAAACATGGCACACACACTGAAGGATTCACTTTGTTCCCATTGTTTGTACCTATGTGCTTGAAGTGAAAAAAGAATCAAGTTTGTTTGCTTTGCTGAGATTTTACTATACTATCAACACTGTAAAGGGCATTTCAGCACCAAGAAATAGACTAGGACAATGGTGACACACAGGAAGAAGATGGAGCAAACCACACCGGAGTGCCCACAAATCACCTGCATACCAATTTAAAACATGGCACACACTTAAGGATTTGTACAAGACTGTGGGGAAATCTTCAATTATTATGTTCCAACCGTTTTGTGGTCTTAAGAACTTGAAGCTATGGAACCATTTGTATCTAAATAGCCTATGCGATGCAAAAACACAGATGTTGTTCTAAGCTCGACTCCTCGCTAAACAGATAAATAGATAATTGTAATAGTAAACAAAGTCATTCATGAAAAGATAAGGATGAAAGAAAGGTAAACAGAAAGAAGCAAAGACAGTAACTATAAGGTGAAGAAAGAGTGTTGCCCGTAAGAAGACGGGCTACCTACTTGTGTAAAAAAAAAAAAGCAGGTAAAAGACTAAAAGCCTACCTGCCAAACTCATACCCCTACCTTGCCATTTCTGATAAAAGAGCCTTCAAATCCATTTCCAAAATGCCAGTCAGTGATGGATGTGAAGATCTTGGTCATAATGTTGTCCTCAAACTCATCGATGGAGATAATGTTGAGGTGGCGAGTGAACCGTGACGTGATGTCATTGCGTCCACCACCAGGGGGACCCATGGCACTGACAAACAGCTGAGAGGGACAGAAAAAATAATTAAACTATTATGTTAGACAAGACGGACAGAAGGACTTCAAGACATTACTAGCTCATTGTTAAGATGCTGAGACATATCAAGACCACTGACACATACCTGAGGCAGATTGAGAAAAAAAAAAAAAACCTATAAGAACAAACCATAAGATAAAAGGTAAGGTATAATAATATAAGGATAGGATAGGTAAGAGACAAGACAATAAAGGACAAAATGAGATAAGGCTAGACTAAATACGATAAGATTGAGATATGACAAGATAATATCATATATATTGTCCAGTCACTGGCACATTGGCTTGCATGCAAACTATAAAAATATCATATACATCGCAATTACAGCCATTGTGTTATCTCATTCAATCTTATCTCTATCATACACATAAATATAAGCAAACACATACACACACACACTCAAACTAAACATATAGGTGAATGTGATGTAATTTGGCAGAGGAATCTATTTATACATTCATAACAAACAAGACATGATGATGCAGATATAAAACACTTTGAGCTATTCTTTAAGTCTAAGTGACTTCTCCAAAGCATTTCAATACAAATCATCTATAGACAATACGGGTAGGGTCGGGCTACTTGGATACTGGATGATCTTACCACATCTGTGAGGAAGAGTTTTGAAGTGTCTTTCTTGTCATACCAATGGCCATGATCAATCCATTGTCGGAGCAGTTCAATCGGAGGTTGAGCTCCGTACTTCTCCTTGCCAGGCATGTTCAGGTCATCCACAAATACTACAGACTTCTTGCCCATGGGAGGACCAAACACACCTTTACGACGCCTGCAGAAAAGGAATTTCACAATTTCACTCATTCCTACTGTTGGTATAAAAAAATGTAGCTGCTGCGAAAGGAAGTATAAAAGAAAAATCAAATGGTCAAAAGAAATAATGAAGCATAAGCGGTTTGCATTTTCTAATTCATGCCTGGGACTAGTTTTGATAGTTTGCCTCACAGTTATACTTAAGCAGTCATGTACTTCTAAATCCATGTCTAGGATTAATTTTTGTTCTTTGTTCACTGTTATAACAGTTGACAACTCAAATTTCAACTCCATCTCCAAAAGAACACGACAGGATTGTGTCCACACTTCAATTAAATTATTTTACAAGTCTATCAGCACACAAAAATATTGTAATTGATTGGGGAAAATATAATACTTTGCATTCAGATACAACACGCCATGTTTTATGCACAGATTTACATTAAAATGCTTGCTTCAGCCTTGCAAATTGTTGTATATTATTGTGTAATTATTTGAGTGTCCAAGCACATACTATAGAACCTAAGACCAACTAAAAGTTCTCTGATGCTTGTACAAAGACAAAATTACAGACTCACTTCACATACATTCTTACTACAGTATTTGCAAAACAATTCTAAAACATGAGCAATGTGAAAAGAAAAAGGTAATAATAAATATTACAGATAAAAATAAACTTGTCCTATCACTACAATATTGTTAATGGAAAGCACTGCAGACAGTGAAAATATTGCTTTGAAAAATCATGTTTTGAGATTTTTTTCTACTATCATCCCCGTAGTCTTACCTGTCCAGTTTGGACATGACAATATCCTGTGTCTGGTTGGCTGAGGTTCGAGCAGAGAAGTTGATGCAGTTAGGGATGTACCTGGTGAGTAGACAGTTGGCAAGTTGAGGGTTTTGTTTATGGGGTTTCTTTATGCGATACAACACTATACACATTTAAAGTAATCGCAGTGTTAGGAAAGAGACAAGGACAATCTCAGCAAAACCTAGACAGTATTTAAAAAAAAAAGACCAGTCTGTTGTCAGACCAACAAACACAATATTTTTATCACCTTGTTAGTAATACAAATGTTGACAATCCATACATAAACACAAAATTTCCAGAAAAACAATAGAAAAATTTCAGCAAAAACACGTACAAGACAACCAGACTCCATGTATTACAATAAAAAAAATGGAGGTTTTTTCCTGTCCAGGATCTAGATGTTAGAACTAAACCGATTTTGATCATTTAAGGCTAAAAAAATCCACCTTGATCTCAACTGTGTGCTTTGCTGTTGTAATCCATAAAACAAACCAGCGTTTGCATGCTATTGGAGGCGACATTGTGAAAAAGTTTCGTTCTCATCTCTATGTTTGTAACTTCTCCATACTTTCAATATAAAAGTGGCTTTCAGATCAAGTGCTTATGTGTACGTGTCTGAAAACTCGGAAAATTGCGCTCCTGGGTCAGAAGTTTTCGGGGATTGGGAGAAGTCCCAAGGTGGGTTCCAACAGTGGCAGTGGCTTAGTGTCTAAGAAAAGCACGCTGGAAAGATCGACAGAGAGAAGGATACGTGTACCATTATCATAATAGAGACAAAATTAATTTTATGCCGTGCAACGAACGAAAAATTGCACTAGTATTTTAGAAAAGAATTACAACCAGGGAACAACACAGAAAACATGAACCAAAAATAATAATAGTAATAATGCTACAGCACAACCCTTGGAAAATAGGCTCTTTGACCGTTACTATCCATAACAAAAAACCAATATCTTACAATTCCTTGGGCAGAGCCAGCAGGTAGCTGTTAGTGATTGCTGACTTTCCTGTGCCAGTGGGGCCTAGGACCAATAGCGGCACATCATGGGTCATGTAGAGATTGAGGAAGAACTGCTGCCGCGCTGTCTCTGACGTGGGAATTGTCAGGTCGCTTACCTGGACACAAAAGGTCAAATGGTCAACTGACTGGCATTACAACTTAAGACACAGACCTTCCTGATGAATCACCATCAAGTTCAATTGATCCTATCTTTCTCAAAAACACACCTAATGCTTGATTTCAATTCCCTCCTGAGCCTCTCCTTCCAATTATTATGGCCATTTATATGCATAATTTACAGGACTATTCATTATACCATTGATGGGGAGCCAAAAAGTGGATATATGGTTTTGGTTGGGTTACCAGTTTTACATCCCCTGCAACACTGTAAGGTCATTTAAGAGACGGGCCACTTCAATCCTGCCTGTCAGGGCCAACCCGGACTGAGAGGGAAAAAATCCCAGCAGAAAAAAACCCAGATCGTCCACGACTGGGGATTGATCTAGGGTCCTCCGCATGATAGGCGAAGAGCCTAACCATTACACCACAGCATCTGTGAGTGGATATAGCCTGGGTGCTACAGATGCAGAAGAGAATCAAAAGAAGTATGAAAAGCATAGCACATACATGAGGGGAACACTACAGATACAGTCTACAAAATCTGCAATCCTAATACAAATACTCAACGCTTTCAAACGGCGCTGTGTTGTAATTGTTAAGCTCTTCGCCTGTCAGGTGGAAGACCTGAGTTCGATCCCACGCACTGACGATCTTTGTTTTTTCTGCTGGGATTTCCTTCTTAGCCTGGGTTAGCCCTGACAGCGAGGGTTGAAGTAGCACCTCTCTTAAATGACCTTAGAGTGTAGCAGGGGATGTAAATCTGGTAACCAAACCGGACGTAAATCTGGTAACCAAACCAAATCAACATTTTCAAGACAAGGTAAAAAATTTAAACGCTAAGACAAAGAAAATATTATCCTGGCATCTCTTGATGTGCTTGACAGAAATGAAGGCTAGTGCACAGAGGTACTGATTTGCTGATGAGAGACAAGGATTTTTGCCTGGTGCTTTTGGTTTTGCTATAACATCCCTCTCATCCCTTCTAAGTATTTAGAGGTCTGGTTGGCTGACCTTGGCATTGGCTGGGATGCCAGTGCTTTCCTTGTCAATTGTGTCCATCCAGTCTTGCCAGCCACCACTTCCTTTCTTGTGGAAGGCATAGTCGAAGACTGTGTTTCTCTCTGGGAATGAGTTACTCTGGGGACAAGCAGAAGACAAATGAAACTCAGCAAAGCTGTAATCTTAGAGTTTGTCAATTGTCTTTACATTCCTTGAAAAAAACTGCTAAAAGTTATATCAGAAGTGAAACATAAAACTTGTCTCTAAACCATGAAAAGTGCCCATGACATTTCAACACTGTAGGAGAGGTAAAAAAAAAGAAAGAAAAACCCATTGCAAATTGTTAATTTCAAATTGAAATTTTCAAAGCAAAATATTTTAAGATATACAACCAATTTCTCTGTTTTCATAGGAAACGCGCACACAAGCACACATGGATAAAAGCAAACTTGAAACTGAAGGGACATTATCAAAGGCAGAGAAACAAAACTTGATTGATATAGACTAGCCACTAAAATTAAAATAACAGGAAATGGATAAGGACAGCGCATAAAAACATGAACAGACGTGAAATTCAAAATTGGGCAGAAGCGGAGGCCATACCTTGGTGATCTTGATGCTCTTTGGCTTGGGGTGCTGCTCATCTGTGCCACTGATCAGAGTGCGGAAGAACTCGTCAAATTGCTTCTTGCTGTCCCCTGACACGGTGCCACCAATGGTCCACACCACGCAGAAAAGGAACATGCCTTGCAGCCAAAGCGTGATCTGAGGGGTACAGGACAGCCTCATGATGAGTTTTTACCAAACAAATACTGACAAAGAATCTCCTACAATGGACTTTTTATCAAGAGTTAACACTTCCAGAGAAAGGTTTGGCTTGGTTACCAGTTTTACGTCCCCTGCAACACTGTAAGGTCATTTAAGGGACGGGCTACTTCGACCCTGCCTGTCAGGGCCGACCTGGACTGAGACTGAGAGGGAAAAAATCCCAGCAGAAAAAAACCCAGATCGCCCGCGATCGGGGATGGATCTAGGGTCTTCCCGCATGCAAGGCTAAGAGCCTGACCATTGCACCACAGCGCCGGTTTCCAGAGAAAAAAGAATAGATGTTTCAAAATAAGTTGAATTTTCCTTTCACTCTGTTTCATTAATTAAGTGTATCATCATCATAAAAGTCATGAGCAAGTAAATTGTAAGATTTAAAGGCACAACTCTACCTACTCTTGACAACAACACATAGTTGAGTTTGCACAAGAACCAAATTCATCGATTCACAATTTGTTAGAATTTGGTTGCAATATAGTATGGGATTCTGAAACAAAACAGCCAAATATTTTAAACCGCCAGTCCTAGACGACCTCTGAGCCTTCTTCCTCCAACAGATTTCCTAACTCAGAAAATATTCTATACATAAGGGCAGGACAATTTATAAGAACCTGAGAAATATTTTAGTGGTAAGAGGAGAAGAGCGTTTCCACTCCTCACCCCTCTCCTTCCAGGCTTCACTGAATTAGTGGCACACAGTAACAACAACAGGAAAAATCCCAACAACATTAATTAAACATGGGATTACTTGACACAGTAATTTAAAATTTCTGTATTATAAAAGGATTTCCAAAAGATGGATCAAACATTTTTACATCTTTCATCTTAGGCTATCGGGCAGGGCCACTGCGGCACACATCAATACGCCGTATTCCCATTGCACACTGAAAACGAGCGTTCAGCTTATTTTCCATCCCTCCCCCTGACCTGCTGGGGGCTGAGGTGCTCCTGGCTCTGTTCCTGTCCCTCATCTCCTTCCTGAGCCATGGCGTTGAGTGATTCGTTGATCTCATCCATCAGGGCGGAGTAGAGAGTCATCAACATCTGCACCTGGTGCATCTCCGAAGTGGGCAGGAACGTCTTGCACTTGCGACGCACAAAGTCCAAACACGGCTCCACCTGGGAATAGAAAAAAAATAAAACACAAGATTTGAATATGTCTCCTATGAATTTTATTTGGTTTTGCTTTTTGTACACCTTGCTACAGAACAAGGGAATTTAGGAAGTGGTTGAAACACCATTGGGTCATTGAAGAGCAGAATCTTAAACTTTTATGTCCATCTCCATAACAATGGAAAATTCGGGTGAGTTAGAGTTACAAGCATGACCAGCTCCACACTGTCCCACACACACCCCTCTTATTTCATCTACCAATGAAACAAAGCACAGCAAACGGTCATGAACTACCAATCAAATCACATCATTCTTAACCATGCTCAAGACATCTACCAATAAAATCACACCATACCCAGGAACCCCATTCTCAATACACCTACCAAAATCAAATCACACTACATTGCTACAAACCCAGCCCACTCCCACTCACCAGCCAATCAAAAAGATCCTGCACAAGCTCCTTCTGCTCCTGCGTCAGTTTCTGCGGCAGCGTGTACATCATGTACGAGGCCACACTGGGTCTCCATCCCATCTGGTGGGGTTCCAGGTAAACCATGCCGCAACGGCTCACAGTGGCCGGAGAAGCTTGCTCCAGGTCGGCCGGCTCAAAGATCAGGTTCATCTTGTTGCTCATCTGGATGATCTCTCCGCTCATCAGACAGAGCTGGGTAATTACACAGGCATTGAAATTGTTGAGAAAGTTGATAGGTGAGGCACAGGCATTGAAAATGTTGAGAAGTTGATAGGTGAGGCACAGGCATTGAAAATGTTAAGAAAGTCTACTTATGTGTGTATGTGTTTCTTTGGTGTTGACTGGAAGGTCGCAAAATTGTGTTTCATTGATTGCATGAGGGAACGATGTTTGTTTTGTGTACTTCAAGGAAACGTAAATAAGAAGTAGACAAGCTAGTTGGTTGGTTGGTTTCCAGAGATAAACTGTTTTGGACAGTGAAGGACGTTGAGATGTCCATAATAACATTACAAGCAAAACATTATTAAAAAAAAGACACCAATTTTGTAAATGCATACATGTTTGTTTACTTGCAAAAGTGGAAGGAGAAAATTGAAACCAATAGTTACGCTCTTCACCTCTGTGGGAGCCCATCTCTCTTATGCTCTCCCCCCCCCCCCCCCATCCCCCCACCACCATCTATTCTTCTCTCCCTTCAGAAGCATCTGTGGCCGAGCAATATAGTGCCCACCCACAAATATCACAGGGTGAAGGAGTTTTCAGGGCTCTGACCTCTCTCCTGGCACAGAGTGGTAAAGGATTCAGAGGACGGGTCTCTTAAATGACCTTACAGTGTTGCAAGGGCATTAAACTAAATAAAATCAACAACCAATTATCTTTTCCTTCTCTCGTACTTCCCACACACTTGTTTCTCCCCTCCTCCCCACCCTCCTTTTCCATTTTTACCTTCTTGTTGTCATCCAGTACAGTGTTCATGTTTTCAATCCACACAGCATCCACAGGCCCGTCAAAGAGAATCCACTTCCTGTTGCTGTCAGGGTTACTGGCGTACTCTCTGAACGTGTTGGCCAGGACACCTGGAGGACCACAAGGAGTGTGTCATGTTTGAAAAATGGTGTGTGCGTACTGAATGCTGGCACTGATCTTGACTCTTTATTTGTGATGGACCAGCTTTTTTTGCAATGTTTTTCCCACTGAGCCAACACTTTGTGGTGAAGGTTTTATTATATTCATTTACGGTTAATTTTAACCTTCATCTGAATAAGAGACTAAATCAGACTGCATAGACCAAAAGGAAGGCACAGCAATTTTAATAATCTTTAAATAACACGGTTCACAGAAGCCTCTTGACCTGCAGTATTGACAGCATTCTGTTTGTTAATAACCAGCACACGTTCTGGACCAAACGCAGAGAGCGCTAAAAGTTGTACAAAACCTCCTTCATTAGGCTACCTGACAAGACTCAATACTGCCAGAAGCTGAACATATCCATTTCAAAATACTTAACCTTTTCCTTTCCCTGTGCTTGATTCACTCAGTACAACATTTTTTTGTTAGCCAAATAAGAGGTGCTGGAAGTCTGCATAGTGAGAAGTTGTGACAATGATCATGTACCACAACTTCAAAAACACCTGAACATGTCATTGGTGGTGGTGCCTCAAAGGAGAGAATATCGCAAAGATTATAAAGGAACATTCATCTATTTGTACCAATACCAGCCGAGTAATCCATTCTGGGTCTTCCCTAAATTCGAATTCACAAAAAACAACCTGCATATGGAATAAAAATTCTGACAGCAGTGTCTGCGGTGTAATACGCAGGGGACTGGTTCTATCCTCCAGCTGGGCGAGCATCTCTCTGCTGGGATATCATGTTCCTTGCAGCCTTGATTTGCCCTGACAGGCAGGGTTGAAGTAGCCTGTCAATAGAATTGGGTTACAGTGTTTCAAGGGGCATACAACAAATACTAAATGAATCCAAAGTTAAAATACTGACCATCTGACCATTCGTGTGAGACCGGGTCAAAGCAGCCATACAACTGTCCCATTGTGATGGCCTTGGGGTTAATGATGCGGTAGATGGTGCGGAACTCATCGTAGCTTTTCGAGTCGTCCAGTTCCCCCAATGTGTCGGCCAGGACCTGGTAGGCCTGCGTCTTCCCACCCAGCGGCTCCCCCACAATCATCATGCCGTGACGCACCAGGATCATCTCATACACCTGGGGAGGGCATGGATTGAAAGGTCAAGGACATGTACTGAAGAAATCAGACATGAGGGGTGTGGCCTGGGGGGAGCAAGTAAAATATTCAATAGAACTGGCCTTGGTCTAAATTCAAAGTTTGAAGAAATATCATGCGGTGACACATCAGAATAATACCTTAGCAAAAAACATTAATAATGGCTCTCTCCCCAACCCCTTTTGGGCTAGAGGGAATGGCCCTTTGGTCACCCAAACCCTTTTTAGCCTGTTTCCCTGTTTTGCAAGGGATGTAGTCCTGTGTAGGGAGCCCTTTGAAGAATCAATTTCATACATATTGGAAAGATCATGGATCAAAGATTCAGAATGTGAATAGAGGCACATGAGGGGTGTGGGATGTGGGTCACAAGTCTGAACGAAGGGTATGGAGGTCACTGGTCAGTGTGTCTCAAGAATGGGCTGGGAAGGTCAAGGGTCAATGTGTCATAAGAACAACTGGAGGAATAAAGTAAAAAGAGACATAAACACCGAGAAGTAGCTACAGATCAATACCACCTTCCTGAAGGAAAAAAACCCAGCAACTAGCAAACTCAGATTTTATGAAAAAATATGATAACTGCACAAAAGAATAATTTGTGACTAGATCTAGTTGTCCTGTATTTTAGTGTAGGACTGAGTCTCCATATAAGCATTATGAAACTCCAGTTGTGCTTTTTCTTTTGAATTTTACCAAGAACTTTACTTTCATCAATGCAAGGTCATTTCAGTGCCAGGAAGTAGATAAGGAGAGAAGTAACTCTTAAACATAAGTTAAAGTAGGACAGTAGCACTTCGACAACGTACATGCAGAGGTACCAGACCCCATAAATGTGTTTTTTAACCACCTGCACGCCTGTCATACCTGGATAACTTTGTCAATGAACCAGGGCACCGGCTGCAACTTGTGCTTTGCGATGCAAGCTTCCATGGTCTCAAGGAAGACACCGTAATCCGCTTGTGGCAGGCTGATGCCCGGGAACAAATCAGAAATGATGCCTCCAAACAGTGGCACATCCTGAAAAGTGAGTGGAAAAATTGAGAGAAAATGTACTCAAGACAGCTGAAATGTTCTGATGACGGATTGATGCACATCACATATCCACCTGATAGTATATCGCTGCTGTCCTTTGACATTGTCATCGATTTTTAAAAAATGAACAAAACATGTATTGCAGAGTTTGATGAGGCTAACCAATTGGTACTAGTCTCGTTTCTCTTCTTAAAATGCTAATGAATTTAGACATGCTAACAGTTTGTACATAGATGGCACTAATGAATCAACAGAAATAGTATTTTGCTTATTCTGAAACCCTGTTTTTTTTTACATACGCCAATGATTAATGACTGGAACTATAAGTGATATCTGGTTGGCAAAGCGAAGTTGAAAAATTAAAAGTAAAACTGATCAGTTTCTGAATTTTGTTTTACCATTTTTCTCTAAAGTTTTCGTCTTTGTGTATCATGCCACTGTTGAAATAGCATGCATGCAACATTTGGCCACACTTTTTAAGCTTGGTTTGTTTCGTTCAATATAATAGTCATTTTTCTGCGCTGGGAGGTCTAGTAAGGGCGAGACCCAGTCGCTGCTTTAGTAACAATTCCCAATAGGGCAGCTTGTAGAATCATTTTGCGTTGGAGGGTCAAGGTTACCTGTGCCAAAAATTTGGGCAAGTTGACGTCATTGATGGCTTTGAGCAGGAGGACAGCTTCGTCCTGGTTGGGGTACTTGAGCTTGAGGTTTCCGGCGGCGGTCAGTACAGACTTGACCGCTCTCATGCCGTAATCGTAGTGGTGCTGGGAGGACAGTTGTTCTGAGCACAATCGGTAGACAGCCACAATCTTGTTGGCCAAACTGTGGGTATAGTAACACAGGGATGGTTGTTGGCTATCGATTTTCACAAATTTTTTTTGTGGGCACAGAAAGGTCACATAAGTGCTAAGACAAACTTGAGGACACAGAAAGAAGTAGGAGCCATCTAAAAATCTCCCAACATTATTTCAAGCAATTTAAACTAAATCTTCATTAAAGAATGTGAAAAATTTAAACAACGGGATAACATAAAAAATATACCTACTCTCTCTCTAGTCCAACACAATCACATGGAGTGTTTACTTCTACAGCAAAGATAAATAATTTTGTATGGAGTATTTCATTATGGTGAGCAGGACTGACTCTGCCCAAACTAGATGGGACCCACCTCCTGGCATCCACAAATCCCATGGAGTAGAGCTGGATCTCGCCAATCATGCCGTAGTCTGGCACCATCATGGCCACTGTACGGAACAGCACCTGGCAGATGTGACAGCACAAGGCACATCAGTACATTTGTCAGCTCACTGGGCATTTTACATGTGCACAAAGAGTTAGCAGATACCGTGAGATGAGATGGAATAAGACGAGACGATGTTCATTTAAGCTGTTATGGCACCATCAACACTGCAAGATCATTTCAGCTCCAGGAAATATGATATAGCAATAGAAACACGTAGAAATAAATAGAAGGAGCAGAGCACACCAGAGAAGTTGCCAACTATCCGCCGACAAGATAAGAGAAGATAAGAAAATGAAAAAAAAAAGTGATATTTATGTGTTTTGGTCTAAAGAGGGAAATTAGCTCTGGAAGGGCTGACATAATTGCGGATCAAGCAAACATGTATGTAATTCTGAAGAAGTTCCAGCCAACAGATCAGATTTTCCAGGAGAATTGAAATCAATTTGGCTCTAGAAATATACTTCACATGATGAAAAGTTTACAGTATTATTTAAGTATTTAAATGCTCTTCAATCTAAGTTAAATATGTTTTACTTGACCAGATTCTAACATATTCAGTCTTTTTCCCAAGTAAGTAGTTACTAACCTTCAAGTTATCAGGCAGTTCTTGTCTGCCAGCATAACCTGGGTTCATGGTGATGAAAATTGTGCAAGTTGGGTTCAGAGAAAGTTCGGTGCCCTCAAAGATGAATCTCTTGAGATGAGCAGCGATAGCTTGTTGAATGCTCTGGATCTGTTGTGCGACCACAGACAACACTTCCAGCTCAATGCGGTTGAACTCATCGAAACAAGCCCATGCACCAGCCTGTGCCAAGCCTTTGAAGAATTTGCCCATGGCTTTGTAGTCGAGACCGTCAGAGCAGTTGAACACCACGCACTGGAACAATCATGTAATACAAGCATGAATGTGAGATTTGACCAGATCTCTCCAACTCTCTCTCAAATGCGCTATCTCACACATACACACACACACACGCCCACAAACAAAGTCACTTGCTCATAAATGTATTTTGTATACTAGAGTCTATGATGTAACAACACAAAACAATTCTTTGATTCTCACATGTGGAGAAAATATTAATGTTACTTAATATATGTAAGAATGAAGTATACAACTTGAGCTACGTATAGGCTGATCCTTCAATGCAGAGTAAAAGCACTGGATTTTAAAATGATCTAAGGTTGATCAAGGCATAAAATGTTTAAGATAGCACAATCTAATATTTTTTAAAAATGGGGGGTTTTTTGTTCGAGGCTCCTGACTTTATTACTGAACCTATTTCGACCATTTAGGGTTTAAAAAATTCGTCTCGATCTCTACTGCGTGCTTTGCTGGCATAATCAGTAAAAGAAAGCAGCGTTTGCATGATATTATTTTTTATACTTTTGAAAAAGTTCGTTCTCAACGCTATGTTTTTAACTTCTCCATACTTTCACGGAGGAAGAGAGAGAGAGGGAAAGGGAAGAAAATGAAGACATAGAAAGAGAGAGAGAGAAAGAGAGAGAGAGAGAGAGAGAGAGAGAGCGGGAGA
>JAUKPP010222019.1:0-54192 GCA_032273245.1 Phyllaplysia taylori | reverse complement strand
TCTCTCTCTCTCTCTCTCTAACACACACACACACACACACACACACACACACACACACACACACACACACACACACAACCACGTTTAGGCGTTAAACCAAAACCAAAAACAAACCAATATTACTACCAGGTCCGACATTCCACGTTAAAGACCTAAGTCCGATTCCCACCTGAGAATACGTGTATTTTTACCAATGAAAACCCGAGTTCGATTCCCAAGTGGGGACGAACATTCTAATTCTGTCTACTGGGATTCTTTCCCTCTCACCCCGGGTTGGCCATGACAGGCCGGAATGTTGCATCCCATCCACTAAACCCGGCTTGGCCCTGAAAGGCAGGGTCGAAAGATTCCGCCCCAAAATGATTTATTCGTATAATTTATTCTTTATGGGGGTGCGTGAGGCATACACAACATCACAATAAGATTTACAACAGGACTGGGTTGCTCCATCATACAATGACATCTATAGTGTAATGGTTAGTGTCTTCGCCTGTCACGCAGAAGACTCGAGTTCGATTCCCAAGAGGGTACGAGCATCCTAATTCTTACTACTGGGATTAGTCCCTCTCAGCCCGTGTTGTTCATCACAGGCAGGGTGATGTAACCGTCTCTTTATGACATTGCGGTGTTGTAAGTGACGTGAAACTGAAACCGGCGTCCGTGGTAAATGACTTTACAGTGTTGAAAGGGATGTTGAGCCAAAATCAAACCAAAACAAAATACAAACCCCGTAAAACTGAAAACCGAGCCTGGCTCTATCATGCGTTATTATCGTCACTGACCGACAGCCCACGAAGTAGAGGTTAGATGATGATAATATACAAGTAAGACATTCTATTATCTGAAAGGACTCTTGGCCGAATTCATACTTTCCAAAAAATTCTAACTCCGCCTCTGAAATATTTTAACTATAATTATGAGGAAATGTTCTCTTGATTATCCTTTTACTGACTTACTTATTACCTCCGCAAATCTGTCTTTATTTGAGTCACTTTTCAATTTAAATTTGGTGGTGGTGGTTTTGATATGACGCCACTTTCAACACTCTAAGGTCATAATCTGCCAAGCGGGCTACTTCGACCCCACATGTCAGGGCCAGCTTGGTCTGAGAAGAACACTACATCCTGGCAGGGAAAAGGAGGTACTCGATTAAAACAATTAATGTTCCCCGCGTCGGCCCCCACAGAATAGATTATATTATATCTATTCTGTGCGTCGGCCCCGAACTGTCACCCTCTGCGTGATAGGCTCAAGATTTTATTTTCGACTAGCCGTTCTTATCGCTGATATTTGCAGTACCAACTTTGTTCTCAACTTTCTCCACGTTTCTTTATTCCCGACCTAAAATATCGAAGCCGCACCACCAACAAAGAAAAGAAAAGGAAAAGAGAAGACTTGTTCCCGCCACACCAATTTACTGGCCCCATATTGCCCTTAGTCGCCCCCATAAGTCTTTCTTCAGTGAACTGCTGAGATTTCGCAGAATCCTTCCACCACCACAACCCACACACACCCCCACACACCCTCACATACACACACAAACACCCCACCCCCCTTGTTGATGTATGGTTCCACCCAGTGTTATCTGGATGATGTACTAGCGCTCCGCACAAAACGCCACAAGGCGCCACCGAACAATATAAATCACACCAGATGATATATCGCCACCTCACTGCTCTAGCCAATAAAACCGTCTTTGATAACTCTTGATTCTATTTTTCTCTCTGTATGTTGCTTTTCAGCTTGGGTACATTGCTGGCGATTGAGTTTGAATCCCTTTTGTGTTTTTATTTCGGTTTGCTATTGTCTTATCGGCTCTTGCAGCACTGTAGGGTCATTCACGAAACGAGATACTTCGATCCTGCCTGTCAGAGCCAACCCGGGCTTGGGAGAACATTGTCCGAATATTGGCGACCATAGAAAATTGGCGACAGTGAAAATGTATTTGATCGACACGTTTCCTTGTACATGTACATTTACAAATGTTGTGGCATTGTTGAGATTGCTTGATTTACACGTGAACTCGCCACCGTAATGTGGATTTCACGACTGAGATCAATAAAGGTGTGCCCGACGGGCCCGAAGTTTGGTCCCTGGAAAAGGTTATTTATGCAAATTTCCTCACTTAACCTGACTGTAAATGAGTGGGTCCTACCCGGCTATAGACAGCTAAAGATCCCGTCTGTAAGTTAGTTGTTAGCGTCTGTAAAATGGCAGCTTGCAGTGTAGACTTCCCAGGAAGTTGAGATCTCAGAATAACTTAGTTCTGCTGGGATATTAATAGATTTCTAAAGTACACGGAGCCTGCTTTCGGGCCGGGATACTTTGGTTCTTTTTTTTCGGGGAGGGGGGAGGAAGAGGAAAGGGTATTCTCAGCAACAAAAAAATACTATTCTGCTTTCTTCATATTCTGCTTCGTAAAATAGCAGCTTGCACTGTTTGCTTCCCAGGAAGTTGAGAAGGTTTGTGAATGATTTAGTCTGCTGAGGTAATAATGGATGGTCAAGCGCATAGAGGCTGCTTTCGAGCAGGGATATACACTATATAGATACAATCTAATATTCTGCTGGTAACAAAATCAACCGATTTCATGAAAACACTGCACGACAGTGCCCGTTTGAGCGAACAGGCCCCGATTTTTAGCGCGCCAAAATTAAACTAACGGGCGCTGCACAGTGGCGACCAGCAGTGGCATGCGTGAAATTGTTTAGAAGGAATGTGAATGTTTCGATTGTTCTATGTATTTATTCTGGTATTGTTAAAGAACATGTGATTGTTGATGCCATTGTACCCCAAATTTCCCCACGGGGATCAATAAAGTTCATATGCTTTTTACATTTACGACGTGCATCTTATGCGTGTTCCCCCCAGGTGTGCGCATGCTGGACGGAGACGTGACGGACTCCGTGGAGGCTCAGTCCCTGGGTCTCAACTCGCAGCACATCCACATCTACAGTGCCAGCTGGGGGCCGGACGATGACGGACGCACGGTGGACGGCCCGGCCACTCTGGCGAGGAAGGCTCTTTATGATGGCATCACTAAGGTAGGCTTTTCTTTTGCATCATGTCTGGTGTTCTGGACAAGCTGAAATAGTCAATGGAGCTCGCGCTTTTATCATTTAATTTCAGTCAAACCTGCCCAAGACGACCCCCCAATGGAGAAAAAAAAGTGGTAGTTTTAGACAGGTGGTCGTTTTAGAGAGGGATAGTGTATAGAAAAAATGTAATCTGGGAGTCAATGGAAAGTTGTTGTTTGTGCAAGTAGTCGTCTTGAACATGTGGTCGCTTGAGCAGCTTCAACCGTATCACGTTGGTGCTCTGGGCAAGCTGAAGTAGTCAATGGAGCTGGCGCTTTTATAAATTAATTTCATTCTGACCTTCCCTAGACAACCACTCATTGTAAAGAAAAAAGTGGTCGTCTTAGACCGTAGGTCCTCTTAGACCGTAGGTCGTCTTGGACAGTGTCAATTGTATGGAAAAAGGAATGCAAGGAGGGGAATGGTCGTTTGCGGAGGTGGTCGTCTTGGACAGGTGGTTGCTAGGTCAGGTTAGATTGTACTTCTAACTTGTGCTCCTGTATATCCATGCAAAATTCCTTATTGGAAATAAGGAAAGGGCAAACTTCTTTCATTATACGAGAAGAATTTCTTCTTCTGCAATCCTGTTCTTAAATTAAAGAAATACGATGTCTGCATAGCAAATTTTAGAATTCTTGCTTATAAAGATGATTTGATAGGTTTTTCTTCTTGTCATTGTCATTTTAAGATATTAACTAACCATGCCAAATTTCTCCAAAGATGTTTGTAAATGTTCTGATTCTGATTCTTACCCCCAGGGTCGCAACGGGCTGGGCTCCATCTTCGTGTGGGCCAGCGGCAACGGAGGTCGTGAGCTGGACAACTGCAACTGTGACGGCTACACCAACAGCATCTACACCCTGTCCATCAGCGGCGCCACAGAGAAGGGCAACATACCTTGGTACTCTGAGGCCTGCTCTTCAACACTGGCCGCCACTTACAGCAGCGGATCAGGCGGGGAGAAACAGATTGTAATAATTATTTTCTCAAAATAGTTTGATGGATATATATATAGAGAGAGAGATCAAGAGGCAGATGGATGAATGAATGGATGGATGGATAGATTGATGGCTGGAGGATTAGAGAGAAAGAGAGAGAAAGAGGTTAAGATAGATAGGCAGATAGATAACCAGAAAGATAGGGAGGCAGGCAGATGGGCAGATAGAAAGACAGATGGATGGATTGATTGTAGAAGATAGATTGATCAAAGAGAGATAGACAGGGAGATGGGAATAGATAGACAATGGAAGAGAGATAAGTAGATAGATATGTCTTCTACTTCTTCTTCTATACCGTGGTTTGGGCAACTGTGGGGGGCACCACTAGATCTGGCAACCAGCTCTCTCCATTTCTCTGTATCCTCTGCTTTCCTCAGATTGTCACCCATCGTCCTGCCTGTCCATTCTGTGATGTTGTCCTCCCATCTCTTTCTCTGCCTTCCTCTCTTTCTCTTTCCCTGTACTGTTCCTTGTAGGATTGTTTTGGCAAGTCCTGTGGATCTTGTGACATGCTCATACCACTGATAGATTTGTAGATGATTTATAATGTTACCTTTAGGCTTGCGCAGCCTAAGCTGATGTGGTGCATGGGCGAGTAAGTAGGTAGGATGGAGGAAGCAGGTTTGATGTGTGCTCTGCGGTCTGCTCCTTCTACTTTTAGGTGGTCGACAGATGCTCTACTGTGGTTATCTCTATATACCTCTTTCTGTGTTGCTACTGGCCTGATCTGCTACCTTGCGCTGAAATGGGCTTACATTGTTGATTGTGCTGTAGGAAACATTTTTAAAAAAGCAAAGCAAAATAGTAGAGGATAATTCGGGTGTTCAGTGAATTTTTATGTTTTTTCCGCCTACAGGTAACCACGGACCTCCACAAAAGCTGCACAGAGACACATACGGGTACTTCAGCCAGCGCTCCTATTGCAGCTGGCCTTTTAGCATTAACCTTGGAGGCCAAGTGAGTATCGTTAGTTTTGGCTTTGTAGATTTTGAACAATTTATCTGGATTTTGCTTTAACCCCTTCATGACAGAAGAGTTTCATTACAAGGGACGGGGTTGTTTTGACTCAAAAGGTTTCCTAACTGTTCATACATTTCGACATTGATTCTGAACCTGATTCTGTTTCAGGCTACAGTTACCTACGACAGTCATGTAACTATTAAATCATCATTGTATGTCAATAGGCCCTGAATATTGTTAGATTAGGGCGATTTTATACTGTCCGTCGCACATCATAAGGTCACTAAAAATCATGATTTATTAGTTGCATTATTGAGATTGTTTGATGTATACAGGAATGGTTATTGACGCAGATTGATGTCATTAGAGGAACTTGGGAAAACGCATTGCAACAATACAAAGTCTTTTTAATCTTTTATGTTTGTCTCATTCAATGTGTTCATGTGTATCTGCAGCCCATTACTCACATGGCGAGACCTGCAGCATATTATTGTGGAGACGGCCCGGCCTGACAATCTGCACGCCGACGATTGGATCATGAATGGGGTTGGCAAGAAAGGTAAAGGCCGAATCTAAAGGTGGTTAGAGTAGGGTACTGTGGTTGGGTCCCTTCTCCTCTTTCATTTTCATTCTAAAACCTCCTGTTGTGCTAAGGCACTTCTATGTAGATAAAGTAATCGTGTACACACTTTATGGAATGACAACAGCAGCAACTGCGGAAAACCTGCACCTTTCACTACATGGCATTGGACAGAAGGGTGAGAGCCCAGCTGTCTCTGAATTGATAACTACGATGCCAACAAAGTAGTCATATGGTAGATAATGATAGAAACAACCAGATTGTGTCAATAATGCAGTTAAACAAACTGAAAAAGGAAAATAAAAAAATAAAGAAAGCGCACAGACATTATGTGTCGAGAAGCAATAAAGTCATCATTTTTAGTAGCGCGTTATATTTTTCAGTCATGCCTTTCTGCCCCAGACTTCTGCATATGGTTATATCAGGGAAGTAGAACAAATACTACGCATGTAATTGTAGCATATTCTTTTTAGATATTCCAATAAATTTCTTCATCTCCGACCTCAGTGAGTCACTTCTTTGGCTTCGGCCTGATGGATGCGGCTGCCATGGTGACAATCGCACGGAACTGGACCACAGTCCCACCGCAGCACATCTGTGAGATTCGCTCTTTTGACCATTACAGGTAGGTTCTCCTCGGAAGTGGATAGAGAAATGAGTGGCTCTACAACGGAGTAGTTTAAGGAGGGATCCAAGGGGATTATAGATAATAGAAACAATAAGTAGCAATATAGCATAATATAACACTTTGTAGTCACACAGTCAGAGGCACAAAGAACCCTATCGGTCACATGCAGCCAGCCGTGACGTGACTGAGCTTCTCAGGCCTGCCGCATATTTGCGCCAAGTGAGGATGGGCAAATTTGGGCTGGAGCAGATATGCGCCAAGTGTCTATAAAGTGATAAACGATAAGTTGAAAAAAATTATCACTCACCTTAAGCTCAATACACAGTGTGACATAATTTATCGCAGAAAGCTTTAAAATCTTAAAAAGAAGTGAAACTCCAACAAAGAGTTTATGCAGATTCAACAGAGTCAACACAGGCAGATTTGAATAAAATACATGGAAATAGAGCACAGATCACACTCAAGCCGGACACGTTAGATGCGATATTTAAACTCATATGTCCTGGTTGAGTCTGATCTGTGCTCGATTTCTACAGACTTAATGTGGCTTGACTGGACTTCTCGGATCTGGTGCACATATTATGCGCCAAGGGGAGTAGATGGGCGAATCTGGGCCAGCACATACACGCGTCGAGTGACTACAAAGTGTTAACATCTCTTTAGCTCTGTTAGCTTGTATCAGTGATGGGCACTAGTCTTTAAAATTTCCCCATGAGCTGTGTGAGTTTTATTCATGTCTAATTCTTTATCTGTGTACCAGCCAAGCAATCCCTATGAACGGGCGTATCACCGTGCCGCTGTACACGGACGGCTGCGAGGGAACCGTCAACCACGTGCGCTACCTGGAGCACGTGCAGGCCCGCATCACAATGACCTCGTCCCGCCGCGGGGAGATCCGCATCATCCTGGTCTCCCCCTCGGACACGCGATCCACCCTCCTGGCCAAGCGCACCCGCGACGCGTCCAGGGAGGGCTTCAACAACTGGGCTTTCATGACCACCCACAACTGGGGCGAGCCGGCCAAGGGGCAGTGGACGTTGGAGATTGAGAACGGCGCCAGCTCTTGTGAGTACAGTGTAGTTTCTCCAAGGCCCCGACCCCCGACCCGCCCCCCCCCCCCCTACCTCCCCACCATCTCGGCATTCCCTCACCACACACTGTATTTTGTGTCTGTGAATGTCTGCTTGTCTCTAGACTTGTTTTTGTTGTTATTTTTACAGTAGAATTCGGTTTTATGGATACTCAATTAAAGAGTTAATTTTTTTTAACAAAGAAGAGGAGTAATTTTTGTCTACAATTGATAAGCCTCCACACAATTTTGTTTTTGTATTGTATGATTTTTTATTTCAATCTTGAATTTCAATATAAGAGTGGGTGGTTTGCAGTTGCTCTATTGTGGTCGACCCCTTCTTCTTCTTTCTTTGTGTGTCTGTTCCTGTAATCTTTTTCTGGCATTGAAATTAGCATACTATGTCAAAAGTACTGTAAAACCTCAACAGACAAACAAAACAACCCTTCCATCCTGATCCGCAGCTAAAACAGCCTAAGAAGCTGGTGCCATTATATATAAATAACTCGAAACTCCATCCTGATCACAGGATGTTCCCTTTTGAATCCGGATTCTACTGTATTATCTGGTGGTTTTTCTGTATCCAATCATGTGTACACGCCCAGGATCAGAATCATTGTCTCTTGTCCTCCACACCTCCTCCTCCTCCACAAACTAGCAGTCGTGTCGTCGTATACCGCAGTGTCTGAGCAACCGTAGACTGTTCACTATGATGATGGTCAGCTAGTCGTCCACTCTAGTCACACGTTGTTGTCCTGTTTCTGTAGAGTGCTGCAATGTGTCGCTGTCCTCTTAGGGCATGTTCAGACTGCTTGATATACGTATGTTTATATATTGTTTGTAAAGCAGTGGAGTTACTGTGGAGCTGTGTTGTTCGCTTTATACTCTTGCTATTACAGGAAATGTTATCACCCGTTTGGTGAACGGACAGAATTTCTGTTTTTAATTTTTTTTATTCTTCTTTGCAGTTGTGAAATGTGTAGTCAGTTAAGTTAGAGTGTTTACGTTTGATTTCAAGTAAGATAACTAAGATGATGGTGTTTTTTTCTTTTGTTTCATTTGTCACGCTTAGAATTGAGTTTGGTTTAGTATACCTTGATATCTATATATATATATTTTGTCTTTGGCAAAAAGAAAAGAATTTTTTTCTTTATCTGTGAAATATTTAGACATTTTCACTACATGCTTGGTTTAGACCACCTTTTTTAAATTAGCAGGATGTTCATTCTTATTTATTTTGGTATATATATGTTATGCTTGAGATAGAATTTGATCAAGTATACCTTGGTATTGCTTGTCTTTAGAAAAAGAAGCAATTTTTCTATTTTTTCTGAGGCATTTCTTGGTTTCTATGTACATTATTATGTACAGCAAGAGTCGGATTTTTATTTAATTTTTTGCTATTGAAATTGGGTTTAGTCAAGTGCACTGTTGTTGTAGTTTGTCACAGACATAGAGTGAAAAATAGGAATCATTCCTTTTTTTTTTTAAAACGTAGTTTGTTTTAGTATGCAATTGGGTTTGGTTGCCATTTTAAATAATTAGGATACTTTTAGTTGGTTTCTCTTATCACTTGTCGTGCTTAAAAGTCAGTTCTATCAAATGAACTGTGATGCTATTAGGAAAAGGTTAAATTTTTTTCACTGAAATTATATTATCTTTAGAAATGTTTGATTTGGACAATTGCATGTGTGCAGTGCCAAGCGCAAGGCATGGTTTGATACTAAACCGCAAGCGTAGGGAGAGATAGTGTGCATGTGACTCGCATTGAAAAATTCGTCCTGGCTCTTCTGCTACAAGTTTTGCCCCAACTTTGACAACTTGCCTTTTTTGGCTCTAATTATGTTTGCTATTTATTACTCCTCTCCTGGGAACAGAGCAGATTTAGGCGAAGGGGCAAAATGTGCAGTCATAGAAATACAGAAAGCTGAGGGGTAATATCTGCAGCTGTAGAAATGACAAAGTTGGCACCAGTCATGGTTATAGCTGTCTAAATACATGTATTGCTTTTTTATGTGAACAAAACTACTTTTATGGGTCATGTGCTTCATAGTTGTACAATTAGGCACTGCGAGAGATTTTAAGAGAATTGGGATAAAATTTAACTTAGTGAAATGTACAAATCACTAGTAAGACAGATAGTGGCTGCATGCACTGCCAAATTTGCACTGATAATGAAGATTGGGCTAACACTTTGAACGGGATTATGATACATCTCTAGGTTTTCCATTGTGAGCTCAAGTTGTGGTGTCAAATCACAGTTTGTATAAAGTGGAAAATTGGTAAAGAGAAAAAGAAATGTTGTCTGTTGTGTGTTGATTTGGCGCTTCGCCTATCATGCAATAGACAGGAGTTTGATCCCAGAGTTTGAGGAGCTATGCCTGTATCTCTTCTGAGATGTGTGCCTCTTCTCAACCTAGGTTGGCCTTGACAGGCCGGGTCAAAATAGCCCCCTTGAAGAATGACATTACAGTGTTGCCACTTAAACCAAAAACCAAACCAATCAAGAAAAAAGTGAAAGATGAAACTCCAAAAGCGATGTTTAATTGACGACAAATGGGGTTTTTTGTTTGACATTTTTCTCACATATTTGTGGGTCAGGATGTTCTGCACTTTCCATGTGAAAGGTGCTTGTTTTCATATGTGATTTTTGTAGTTTTCTTTTGCAGTCTTTTCTTAACTCATCCATTGGCATGGAATGCATTTTTAACCATGTTTTTAGAACGCTGTGTTTTCAATCTCTTATAAATTGCATTGCATGTGGATTGTAGGATGTGTACTTCACAGTTGAATGTGTATGGATAGAAGACGCGAGAGAGAGACCGACAGAGAGAGAGAAAAATGTATGTGTGCTTGTGCGCATATTATGTGTGTGTTTGTGTGTATTTATGGTGTATGTGCCTTTTCACATACTTATATATATGTGTGCTTGTTTATATGTGTGTGTGTGTTTGTATTAGATGTGTGTGTATGTTTGGTTGTATGTGAAGAAAGGGAAATCAGTAATACATCTACTGAGAGACATTATGTCTTTCATCCTCTCTATGTTTTATGAGTGTCACTATGTATGTCTGTGAATGAAAAGGGTAAGGGAGGGGGGTCGGGTCGGGGCTGTGTATAAGTGTGTATGTGTGTTTAACAAATGTATGGGAAACTCTTTTTATTTATTCTAATGATGTTGTTGTAGCCTTTGTAGCAGAATTTTTGCCTTGCTCTTACTTTGAAACATCTGGATGAATAGCGATGTGAATAGTTTGATTTGAATGAAGTCTTTCACATTTCTCAATGTCGCCTAGTTTAGTGTCTGTAAATTTGCTGATGGGTCGTCAACAAGAGCAGCTGGCTACCCAGCATGGGGTGAGAGGGGAAAATGAAAGTGGAAATTACCACAACTCAGGGACAAGTTTTTCTTCTTTTTATTTTTTGTCTCCAGAACGAAAATTAAGCTCTTGGTTTTTCTTTTTTTTTTTTATTAAAACAGCCAAAGATGCTTGTGCCTCTATAAACAGCTAACTTCAAAGTAACTAAGTTTGTTTTTTGTTTTTGTTTTAGGGGGGTTGAGTTTATGGTAGTAAAACGTGTGGAGTGTTTCACTTGTTTACAATATAAGCCTAAGAGCTTAAATCTCAGTATAGGTGCTCTTTAATTGAACAAATAAAAAAGACAAATCGTTGGTGCTATTACATAAGGGCGAATAGTCCATTATATTCTTTATGATATTCGGCACTTTGCAAAACAACCAGCAAAATGTTGATGCTGTCCAGTCATCAGCAGTTTATATGATGTTGAAGCCTGTATATATGCATTATGAAACTCACTTTACATGGTAGTTTCAATTTTCATGCGTATTTCACTTTATATCGTCTTGATGAATACATTTTTTCGTTTTGAAAATGAGGTACTTTGATGTGCTAGGGATGTCATTGCTATAGAAAAGCTGGGCGACGTTTTTGTTCTCGTTTGTATTCAACTCTTGGCACTGAATAAAAGAAATGTTTTTTGCCTCGTTTTCTTTTATTTCCTCCAATACTGAGTGTCTTGTTGAAGTCTTGGTATATTTCACACATTGCTTTTAGTCAAAATCTATGGCAGCTGTTAGGGAAGATAGTAAGTTGAAAGTGCAAAAGAGAAAAATTGTGAAATTATTAAATCAAGTTTCCCTCCCTATCCAGAAAATTTAAAAGCCCTTGAGACTTATGATTTTATTATTGGCGGGGTCCAGCTGGGAGTATTTTATTGACTCACAATGCATTCATATGCTGAAGAGAAAAAAAAATTAAAGTGCAGGGTAATTTTCTATTGTAGTTTGGCAAGTGAATGGTCCCTCAAACCTATGGACATTAGTGGGAGGAGGAATAACAGCTTTATTGGTCACTTTGTTTTTCTGAACAAAGTAAAAAAAAAACTTTTATCTTCATAGAAAATATATAGTGAATCGCCTTTAATCCTGACAATGTCAAGTCTTAAAGGCAAATGATTTCTTATGTGTTCCTGTGAAATGTGTGATAAGTGATCACTGATTTTGGTTTTGATTCATATATTCGCCAACTAGTTTCTGCTTTTCTCTGTCAATTTTGCAAAGCGTTTTTTGGCATGCTTGAACATTGTGGCATGGGTTTGCACTACTCCCCTCAGTCTTTTCGATGTTGTGCCGTAGACCAGGGTAAGTAGCTATCACGTTGTCTGTGTGATTAAATTGTGGTTTTGCTTTGTGTTGTCACTCACTAACACTCTTCTCTCTACTTCTCGGACATCCTCTACGTCTGAAAATATATTTAGATATGCCAGCTGTAGTAATTCTTTTTGTAGTCTAAAGTTTTGGAGGCAGATGGGCATAAGGGGAACTTAAAGATTTTTATATTGTCTTGTAAAGAAAAGCTTGCTGGATTTCAGCGCATTTGAAATCTTCCAGACGTGAGATGAGTTTTTTCTCTCCTCATGCTCTGGGTGGTTGGTGGGCGCTCTAGTGTGGTCTGCTCTTTCAATTTCTTTCTATGTTTTACTATTGTCTTAGCCTACACTGATGAAGTGACCATGGTGTTAGAGGAATATAAGTAGTGTACAATGCTTTCTTACATGGCTCCACAAAAGAAATGAGAAAAAAAGTAATTTTATTGCTCAAAGTAAATTAAACATGTTATCACTTTTGACGTAACCTTTTCGTCTTGAGGTTATGATTCTTGATTAGTTTCAAATCTCTTTAGTTAAAGGCAGATAAAAGAATGTATTCAGTTGTGCCTGAAATTGTGCTTCATTAACTAACCCATTGAGAAGGCAGCAGTTGACGATTAATTGATTGATCATATTGTGTGTTTCTTACAGCATGACGTAGAAAATTGTGGCTCGTTGCATAGTGTATGCCTTATAGAACTTGGCACTGATTTACAATGTCCCCAAAATCAACGTGATTCTACCAAAATAATGCTCTAGCTTTGCTTGTCTAGTGAAATAGCAAAGGAATTTTAAAAATTTGATATTGTATCTGTTCATTTCATACTATGGATCAACAATACGTGAGCTGTAGACTCCTTTTGCAACTTAAAAGTTCAGAAATATTCACGAGGTCCCCTGTTAAATATCTTTCAGAAAATGCCTACTGTAGAGGATAGAATCTGGCCAATACACTAGAGACTTATTGCATGTGTAAAATAAATTAATATAAGATAGGATAAGATATCTTATTTTGACCCAGAAGGGAAATTTGGCTTCATGGGTTTACAATTGAGATCGGTACAATAGCAATATCAATACAATAGCAGCAACAATACATAGAAATTATTATTGTTAAGCAATACAGCGGAGGTATAGACATTTTAAACAGTGTATTACATGTATATGAAGGGCACCAATGGAAATGCACTACATACAATGATTTTAAAAGATTAGAGGAAGGAAAAATAACAAAAACAGTCAGATACATTTTTGACTGTTTTGGGTTACTTTACTGTATGTAAATAGTAAAAGCATTTTTTCCAAAACTCAACAATTTTCTATCACTCTTCAGAATTGACCAATAGTTGTGGTTCTGTACACAGTCCATGAAGAATAGTGCACTATAAGAATAGTGCACTATTCTAAGTTCTCTAACACGTCAGTAAAATTAGTAAAAGTGCTCAAGGATCTTATCACATAACTTGCCAAATACCACTCTTCATATTTCTTTTTCTAATAATATCTCCTGTACACTGTTGGTCTTTCCGGTATTACCATAAACGTCAGTAGATTTACTTAAGATCTAAACACCTCTTGACAGTTGACTTTCCAAGTTGTCACTCTTCATATTATATATTCTATTTGTTCTTCTATTAAACCCTCTTGTACGTTGTTGGTCTTCCCAGTATTGTTCCAATGATACCATGTGTTGTGTCTCCGTTGTGGTGTTGATGGTACTGTATTTTGCCTAGCTATTCATCACTATGTCATGTGAGGTCTGTGACTGACTGGCGTCTGTGTTTCTCTCTGTCTCTTGTTTTTCAGTTCACCCGGTGCGGCTGCGAGACTGGGTGCTGGTTCTCTACGGCACGGATTCCATCCCGCGCAAGAGTCCAACGTTCCCACGTAGCCCAAACTACGACTACGGGCAACATTATCCCATAAGCGGCTCCTACGAGGGGCGTAGTGGGAGCGGTCGCAAGCAACAACTCCCCTACTACCCCGATTTCTATGACAGCAGTAGGCATCGCAATTACGACCACTACACAACTCGACCTCCGATGAAAACGACAACTACCACCACCACTACTACCACCACCACCACCACCACCCCCGACCGTCGTCAGTTCGACCCTTGGTCGGGCGATGGATGGCAGAACATACACCGCCAGTGGTCCCCTTCCTCCTCCTCCTCCTCCTCCTCTTCCTCCTCCTCATCATCGACTAATCAGCGTAAGAATCAGGGCTTTTGGTACCCCTATTATACCCCCAAACCTAACTATGCACACCAGACCTCGGGCTATGACTATAACAGCTACCACCAAAACCACCACTACCACCACCACCACCACCCTGAGCATACGTGTGTGTATGAAACCCTTGCCAAAAAGTCCAACATATCCGCCATTCAGTACGTGCGCAAGAAGCGCCCCCAACTAACAGCAGGCAAGCAAGCTTATTAACATATCAACTTTCTGTTCTTTTCTTTCTTTCTTCATCACACCCCCCTCTAATTGCTGTTGTCTTTTTGCTTTCAGTTGCGTGATGTAGTTTCACTCCTTGTAATACTGTTGTGTTGTGCAGCCAAAGTTCTTGAGCATTCTGTGCTTTCTGTTTGTGTGTCTGTATGTGTGTATTGTGTGTGTGTGTTACAAATGATGGGCATGTTGCCTGGGCATGCTTTTCGTTGTGACATTTCCACATAAGTCCTCTCGCCGGCAAACTGAGGCCACATCCGTTCAATTGTATTAAAAGAAAAAATCTTCTCTATATTCTATTTCCACTTTACTTTCCTTATCTTATCTTTTCCTTGATTGATAAATTAGGCCCAATAAGCAAAGGAAACAATTAGCCTAATTGCATGTTCACCTTCTGCATGCAAAAATGTAAAAACATTCTTTTTGGAGTTCATTACACGAAGTTAATAATGAAAAACTAAAAGGAATTTTACTAATGGTACTAAACATTACAACTCTGTTAGTCTAACAACACCGCTTTCCAAGCAATTGTGAGCATGGTGATTGATTTTCAGTCAAAGTTAATCTAACAAAACATTGTTTTTCCAAGTTTTGAGACTTTCCATTCTTTTTAACATGTGTGCCATTACTTGAAGACTTGGATCACTGATTGCTTTAATTACTAATACTTGTATACAAACTTGATGAATTGAAATTTCGCCCATTCACTCAAGACGTGAACCTTGTTTGCATGGTTTCAAAACTACTAGTTTTTTAAACTTGCTCAGCGTGAGTTGTGTGTGCGAATGTATACTTTTCTTTATTTTTCTTCTGAGTTTAAACTGTTTCTCCTTATCTCTACTTTTCTCAACCACGTCTCTGATGCTACATCTGTGCTCCATATCTCTGTTTTTTCGACCATTTTCCTCTCTAAGCTTTGTAAAAGCTGCTTTATCAATTGATATTTTAAGGAAAAGTCACCTTTCCTCTATTTTTTTCATCTCTCCGATTTAAAAACATATTTCATGCATCACCTTTTATTTCATTCACAAGATTTGTAATGTCTCATACACACTGTGATCATATTTTTTTTACACTTATTTGTAATTAATTTTATGACATCACTGAGTTTGTTTCAGATAGTCATTTAATTCATTAAGACTTCTCTCGCAAGCTTTTACTCCGATTTGCATGAAGATGACTCCGTCCATCTTTGATGTTATTTTCTCCTTTTTGCTTGTAAAGTAAGGCTACTCTTTCTTACAATGTTGAAATTTTCTTTCGATTTCCATTATCGAAAAATGACATGCTGTGCACTGCCCTGATTTTGAACATGAGAATGCGACATCACTTCCGAAGCCGAGCTAATGTCGTTTGAGCAAACGTTACTGTGCTTTTTACGACTATTGTCACATTTTTTATGTCGTATTTTTTCTGTCCAGATGTACGATATTATTGTCCAAATATTGTAAGTACAATGTTCTGTGTTCCTGCTTAACATTTTTTTTTCTACAACTAGTTGTTCTAGACCTTGATGTGAATATTTTTAGGTTTTTGTTCAATGTCGTACCTCCTGTGTTTCAGATACAGTTCAGTAGATGATGTGCTTTGTTTATTTGTGGTAGAAGAAATTATGTGAAAAGTCATTAGTTCATTGTCTCACTTCTTTCTTTCCTTTTTCAATTTATGTTTTAAATGGCTATTAATTTTTATGTATTTTTATCAATATTAGAAATAATCTCAATGTCAGAATTTATCTAGAAAGAACTTGATTTATTTAATGAAGTTGAAAAGAACTTATACAAAAACTTGGTATATTTGGATTTAGGGCTGGGGCGGTGGGGTGCATAATCTATTCTTTTGTATTTTTCGAATCTCATGTGGGAGGTTGATTAAAGAATATTGTAAACTTTAGTAGGCCATCTAATGGTCTGAGCTGAGCTCAAGTGTTGCTCTTTTAGCTGAAAGCTTTTTACCGGTAATTACCTTGCATAGATCTTCAGAAAGTTATCAGATTGTTTTTATCCTGAATGGCAGAAATCGATGTTGGGGATTTTTTGTACTGACTAAGTATAACGAGCTTATTTATGATCAGATAAAGGTATCATCTATTAATAATCTATATTTCTTTCATGAACCTGTCTGTTATTTCATCTGAAAGTTTAACAAGTGTTTCGTAATTGCATTTGGGTTGGGGTTTTGGTGACGCAATTATAACGTAAGAATAAAACTACAGAAATTATAAATGTAAGAATAAAACTACAGAAATTATAAATGTAAGAATAAAACTACAGAAATTATAACTAATGAATAAAACATGGTGCTTCCATGAATAATTAACTCCTTACTCCGATTATAACTAAATTCACATTTTATCTTTTTCTTCTCTTCTTTTTCTCTTTCGTTGTCTTTTTTCCAGCGGAGCTCAAGGAGTGGACCCTAGTGATGATGGGCACATCCCACCATCACCACCGGCGCAACAGCACCCGGTCAGGCAACAACGCACACAAGGACAGCTTCTCCTGTGCCGGGGTCACCTCCAACGGCATCTGCATAGGTCTGTGCCGTCTGATCCCTTCTCTACTCCTAGCTCTGCTGTCTCTGTCTGGCCACACACAATAGCACCACCACATTCCGGGAGGGCTACATCTAGAGCAGTGCTTGTCAACCTCTTTATGTAGGCTATAGTCAGCGCTCGTACAGCCCTCAAATATTTATTTAAAAGAAGAAAAAAAATGAAAAGTCAATTCTATTTATCCTCGTGGGGGAATTGATTTTACAATGGTGAATACATATATTTATATTTATGCGAGCAGTAATGCATACATGTACTGACAAATAAGAATGTACATGACATTGTTCCCACAAACTATGCATATACACACACCATGACCAGAAGGGACATAAAATTTTGCTCCCTTTTTACTTAACTTACCATGATGACGAACAGAATTAATGCCCATTGATTAGTGTTAGATACTATACCAGTACATAAGGAGATGAGTGGCTCCCCAACGGAGATGGTATTGTGAGGGATCCAATCGGATTCAAACAGGGTGGTGATAGGGGAATGGAAACATGTGAAGGAAAAAATCACACACCACAACCTCAACATACCGTATCATAATTTTAATGATGAATGTAAGGATGAAAAATGAGGGGGTGGGCAAAAAATTTACTATACCAGATGACACTCGGGATGCGTACACACAGCGTACATGGAATTACCCTCGGGGAAAAGTTTTGTCTGCTCTCGTGAAAACAAGAGTTTAAAACATCAGAAAGCTGGCACCTCTGTATAACAGCCCACTCCAAATAACGACACACTGGAAGAACCTGCATGTAGTCACACAATTGTAGTGTGAAAAAAATTAAAAGTTTGCAGGACTCATTCTGTTGTTGAAGGCCAATCAATAGAAAAAGACGGGATTATTTCTTAGCGATCTGTCATTTTTTTACATGATCTTTTCAACTGCCACCAAAATGACCAAATAGCTCACTATTGGTGAATACCTCACGGGTTGGCAACCACTGCTCTAGATGAAGTTTGTTGCTGTGTCAGGACTGCTCTATTTCATGAGCCGTTGTAAGGAAGTTAATAAGTTGCCATGGGAATAGTATTAGATTGTTAGAAGTTGTTTATTTATAAAGGCACCAGCTTCTTTGGCTGTTTCTGCCCTTTGCTAACATTAGATCAGGGTTGGACATCTTCTAGATTTTTATTCTGAATTTAAATTGTTGCCTTGGTTTCCTGGAAAGCAAAACATTCTTAGAAATTCGATATTGTTGTTTATTCCTTGGTAATTTTATTACTTTTTTTATTCCTTATGTTTTCCGCAAATTTGCAATCTTGACGCTAGAGCTGAGGATTTTTTGCATCAAGCTGTGCTCATCATGATCAATAACTGGCACCAGGGTCTGCGATATTATGATTTCGCTTTTCGCCCATCATACAGAGGATAGGAGTTTGTTTCCCGTATTGGACGAACATCTCCATGACTCTGTAAGGATATGGTGTCCCTCTTGGCCCACACTGGCCTTGACAGGCAGGCTGAAAGTAGCCTGAAACTTAAATAACTTTTTCTTCCAGGGTTTCAGGGCCATAAAACCCAAAATAAGAATCATTATTATACTGTATCATTCGTGAAATTTTGAAGGCTCTGATAGCATTATACTGAGACCTCATGAACCAAGATAGGTTTTCAAGATTAGTGCATTGATTGTCGAATGCATAGAGCCAGCATTCGAGATGGGGATAATGTTGTTTAAATGAGGTCATTATTATTACATACTGTATAAGATAGTTTCAAAGCATTATGCCCATTTTTGTCAAAGCTAGAATTGGGGCGATGGAATAGGCAGTCCTGAGAAGACGCGTTATACACCACTTATTTATACTGTATTATTGTACGCCGTGGTGATGCAAGGGGGAAACATTTGCATACATTATGCCCATTTTTGTCAAAGCTAGAATTGCGGCGATGGAATAGGCAGTCCTGAGAGGCGCATTATACACCACTTATTTATACTGTATTATTGTACGCCGTGGTGATGCAAGGGGGAAACATTTGCATACAAGAAGAGGAAAATATATTTTTATAGTGATTTTTACATGGTGTGTGGTGAAAAATGGTGGAAGTAAAAAAAAAAGTACCTGTATATATCAGTAGATGTTTTTACAATGTATCTGGTGGCAATACAAACATTTTTTTTTACAGAATTATACTTTGAGATTGTGTTTTAACACTTCAGTCCACTGTTTACATACACAACATTCATTTTGAAGTTTTAGATGTGAAAACTATTTTACAGCTAGTCTTTAATGCTCGACGCACCGGCTGGGAGTTGTGTTCAAACTTGTGTTTCATTTTTAATGGGGATTTTTATGTCTATTTTGAAACGTAGACCAGCTTTTTGGCATACCTTCGCTGAGTAGTCTGGCATCTGTGGTGTAATGGTTAGGCTCTTCACCTATCATGAGGAGGACCGACGTTCAATCCCACATGCATTTTCTGCTGATATTCATCCCTCTCAGCCGAAGTTGGCCCAGACAGGCAGGGTCGAAATAGCCTGTCTTTTAAGTGAGCTTGCAGTAATGCAAGGGACATAAAAATAAGAAATGCAAACAGGGTGCGTTTGGTTTTTGGAAACCAGATACATTGTAAAGATGGATTTGTGTGCAATCAGTTTGCGTGAATTTTGCTGCAGTATTCTTGGACTGTACCGCCCACTGCCCTTATGTCACTGCCTTATTTTGTCACTCTTTCACTGTATGTTTGTTACTTGTATTTTGTCAGTAAATATTTTATTTAGTAATACATGTACCTTGTCTCAAATCTGGTAGTCTGAATATGTGTATTCTTCTGGACCGTCTCGCAGGTAGAATGACAGGCACTTTTTCTTTCTTCTCCTCCTCTTCCTCTTCCTACTTCTTATTTCTTCTTCTCCTCCTCCTCCCTATTAATATATTTTTCTTCCATTTGTTTTTCTTCTTCTTCTTCTTCTTCTTTTTCTTCTTCTTCTTCTCCTTCTTTTTCTTCTTCTTTTTCTTCTTCTTTTTCTTCTTCTTTTTCTTCTTCTTCTTTTTCTTCTTCTTCTTCTTCTTTTTCTTCTTCTTCTGCGTCTGCATTTTTGCATTTGATCTCAGGGTATTAATATTAGTGTTATCATTCATGGGCTCTCTGATCAACAGTCAAAATTGTTTTTAATATTTCCTGACTGTTTCTCCCACTTAATAAGCTTTTAAAATTCTCTCATATTACAGCCAGTTGTATTGCAGCCTTGGAATGGCCTCTGTAAATTTATGTATACTGACTGAAGGTTTTCATCTTTGCTTAGGGATTGACTTAAATTTTTGTCCCTAAGTGGCCACTGAGCAGGGACTGCTCTTTTTTCTTTTTGGCCACTGAGATATTTTTAGCCCATGCGACATTCGTACGGAACTTTCTAAGATTTTTCTTTCTTTCTCAAAGAGATGGTGGAGACTGCGTTCTCAATCTATCAACAGTAGTGTGGATGAAAGGAGCCCAGACTGGCGTCTGTAGTGTAATGGTTAGGCTCTTTACCAATCACGCAGAAGACCACAGTTTAATTACCATGTGAAGATGAGCATCTGCGCCTTTCTGCAGGGATTGATACTTCTCAAACTGGGGTTGGCCCTGACAGGCAAAGTCAAAGTGGCTTATCTCTTAAATGACTTAACAGTGTTGCTAGAGATGAAAAAGTCAAAAACAAAACCAAAGGAGCACAGTCATGGCATGGGCATAGATATAAATGGGTTGAACAATAATCCCCGACTTTAGTTCATCCAACAATGCACATGCTCCGCGTGTAAAACATGAATATGAATATTGTCCAGATTTAGTTAGTTAAGTTAGTTATTTCGGATGTTTTAGCCATATTGTCTAGATCACAGACTGGAGAGAAAGTTCTGTACCAACTAAATTTGCCATCTCTGCCCCAACCTTGGATTGCGTTTGGGTGGTCAACTAGCACTATGACGTGGTCTGCTCCTTCTACTTCTTTCTATGTTTTAACTATTTCCAACAAGCTGAGGGGTTCGAACAGAAATGGAATGATAACTATTTTCCTGGTGCTGAAATGACCTGACAGTGTCAATGGTGCCTTAAAACCATTACTAAACAAGCATTAGATTGTTATGTGTCTGTGAGGTTGGAAGTGTAGATCTCTCATTGTAAGCAAAACCGTCCACAGTATTATTACATTTTATCAAATTTTTCACCTGGTGCTGTTCATATTGACAGTCAGTGCAACTGCATTGTTTGTGTATGGTTTTACTTTTAGTTTTTATATTATATTGTAGAAGTTTTATTTTCCTTTATGAATCAGGGACAGTATTGCTTTTTTAAGGTGTCGCTGTCACGTCGTTAAATATATTTCTAATTTATCTAGTTTGAGAGGGGGTTTGAGGGTGGTTGGGAATAAGGTAAATACACATCTATTTTATATAAGATTATTTTCAAGTGTATAAAATTTTTTTAGATAAAATTCTCTAGGGAACAAATTGTTACGTTGGGGTTTTATTTTTATACTTTTTCTTCTTTTCATTTTAATTTTTTTTTAACTTGTGTTGATAGAAATCATAAAGGGTGAGAGTTTTACTGGTATTTTATTTTCACATTATGACACCTTCCCTTTACTTACATACAGATTTTTTCAGTGAGACGTCTTATACCTTGGTTTCATTTTTGTACACATGTGTTCTGAGAAAATAAAATAGTGTGTTTTATACTTCACTTTGAGTGTACCACCTCATCTATTATTGATTTTTTTTTTTTTTATGATTTTGTGAATAGCCTGTAAAATGTTGCATCCCTGTGATTCCCAAATAGTTTTCTTAGAACCTCTCAGTCCTAAAGATGGGTTCACTCTCATATTTTGCTTCACATCCTTTGACGGAGCGATCACTCACACAAACAGACAAGATAGTGACACTCTGTGAGCGAAGGAAATTCTGTTCTCAGGATTCTGACAGCTGGATTTAGGCGTAAATCTGAAACTGCTCATGATATATGCTGTGTACTGTTATGAATTATGAAAGGGAACAGAGAAAATAAATCTTTGCGCTATAACAAGTTATGTAATTTGCAAGCGTGTGTCCGCTATTGGAAGTAATATCATGTCTTTTTACTTACAGGATTTAAAGGTGTTTTTCCATTTGAAAATGCAGGTACTAGTGTGACACTTACGACACCCAAACTACTCCTGCTATACTCAGCTCAATCATCTCTTGTTTGTGGAAAAAAAGAAAAAAAGTTTTTCTGCACTATAACTTTCAGCGAATTTTTTTTAACAACCTTCCTCACCAAGTTACAAAATCTTATTCTTATGTGACGTAATTTTCCTCCTCTACAAATTCTTATTAAAAGTTGTTTGTTTTTGTATTCATCCCTTTATAAATCAAGTCATCATTGCACAAGAACTTTCTTCTGACAACTTCAACAGTTGAATAAAACATTTGTGGAGGAAACTAAATATCAATGTATTATCTAATTTTCACCACTGTATTTAACCTTTTCCGAGAACACATTTTTTAAAACAATTTGCTGTATAAGGAAAGATTTTCTATCAATCCTTTGAATTATGACCAGTCAAATATAGGAATAATCATTTTATTTGTCCTTTTTTTAATCTTCAGGATCAATCTAATGAGTGAAAAACACGTTTTTTTCCTACAGAATTGTTATTTTTCTGTAAGATTTTGCCTTCGTAGTTTCCATGGAGAAGTGGACTTCTCCTTTAATTGTGGAAAGACCTGAAAGTCTGTGGACGCATTCGGACTCGATACACAACATATCTATTTTTGGCGTGGCAGGGAAAGCCATGAACTGATTGACTTTATTGGGATGACTATGTTATTGTATTTGCTCAACCATGTCCTTGTATCACTATTATGTGCAGTGCCTTATACTCTCATTCTCATGACCTTAACTTATATTTACATACAAGAACTTTCTCATCACCCTCTCATTGAAACCCATTTATAATTCCATTCTACTAAAGACATCACATCCCCCTTTTTTTTTTTTTACAATGCATATATGATGTATTCAAAGTGTTAAAGAATCATCTTACATCTCTTCTCATCTATTTTTATCCCTCACAACTTCCCTCTTCTTTAATCTTGTTAGCAAGTTTCTACTAAAGACATCATGGGTTTTTTTATACAATGCATAAAATCTAATGTGTTCAACGTGTTTAAAAATCATTGTATGTCATTCTCCATCCGTTATTCTCTCATACCTATTTTTCGCTCACAAATACTGAATCTTCTCACATTACCGTGTCAAAATTCTTCCCTCTTCTTTAATCTTGTCTGTCAGTATGAAGTGTGAGAGATGTGTTTGTGTAACAATATACATCAATAAGTGATCCTCAATCATTCTAAGTACAGTCGTGCACATCTATATCTTGTCAAGGATGGCAAGAAAGAGCCGCCCCATTTCCGAGGTAATGTTCAGTACCTGCGGACCGCCTCCCCCGGCTTGGCGGTGGCAGTCGCCCACCTTCTTCTCTCCTGTGTACAGCGGGTGTATTCCTCCTTCTTCGCACACAATCCCTGGGAAACCTGATTTTTTGCAGTGTCTTGTTAAAAATTTGAGGGGTTTACCATTGACAACTACATTAATTTGCCCTCATCAACTGACTTAAACTTATAGTGCTTATAGTAAAATTGTAGCAAAACTTCTTCAAATTTCAAGGCTACTGGTAATTTGTCCCTCCTAGATGACATGTTTTACACTAATTTCTCTCACTTTACCCAGGTGCGAATGGGTACCTGGCTAAAGATAGTGAACAATTTTGTTCGTATTGTTCGTATGTTAGTACCAAAGCGCCTGTAAAATGGCAGCTTGCACTGTATGCTTCCCAGGAAGTTGAGAAAGTTTCCGAATGACTTGGTCTGCTGGGGTAATAATGATTGTAAAGCGCATAGAGCACTTTCGAGCGGGGAAATGCGCTATATAAATGCAATCTATTATTGTCACTTTTATTAAACCTGCTCTGTGCAATATAGACGCAGGTGGTCTCCTTACAAAGGGTTCTTGTACTAAGGTAGGCATATTTTTTTTTTTAGAGAAATAGATCTTCTTTTCTTTTCTTTTTTTTTTTAACAGGCATGATTTGAACCTTTGATTTGGTTTGGCTCACATACACTGATCATTTGATTTACTTTTTCAAAAACCAAAATGGATGACAGAAATGATAACCCTTCTTCAAGCTACTCATCTGTTTCTTTTTGACTTATTCGAATGGAGAACAGCTACTGGCCTGCCAGCATGTTTTGATTGTTTGTTAAAAATAAACCCACCCTGTATGTCTATGGATAAAGCATTAAACTTTACCCTTATTTTTCTTACCTTCTTTTTTTGTACCGGTATTGAAACAGAAATAGAAATATTTTTTTTTAAAACGTTATTTTCTGGGCTCCTTCAAGCCGCAGAACTTTTTTTATTTCTCTTTATTTTTTTTTATTTTTTTTTCCAGTCTCTTGAACCTGAGTTGGATATTTATTAAAGCTTTGCTTCATCGCTATTCATAAAGACTGGTTTACTCCTTGAAAATACCCATTCCTTTTTTTCTTGTTTTTTTATTTTACCTAGCACCAACATGGTATTTATCTTTCTCAATACAGTTCAATAATTTTGTTCTTTACAATCTACTGAGGGGCTTAAGCTTAGATGGGCTATAGACCGTTGAAGTAAATTGAAGTTTAGATATTTTGTAGAGCTAGCCAAAAGACAGGTAAAAAATATTTGTTTATAGACTTAAAGATGTAGGCTAGATACTGGGGAAATCTTTTCTTTTACAACTCTGATCAGAGCATTACACAAACTGTCGACAGTCTGCAGTATTACAGTGGACTATGAATGAGTCGATATGGTCAGGGGAAACACAAAATAGACAAACTCATCCAAAGTTCTACTTATTGTCACCGTTTTCCTAATTGTAAAGAACAAAACAAATATTAGATGAATGTAAAGAATGAAATAAATAAATGAATTAACGTAATGAATTAAATTAAATAAATTAATTTATGTGTAAAGAATAAAAATAGAAAATGTAACGTATAAACAAAATTAAAGAATGAATTTAGAAAATAAATTATGTAAAGAATAAGAAGGCCTGGGACACAAGGAAAATTTCAATTACGTTTAACCAAAAATCAGCTCAAGCAAGTTTAATACGTCAGCTGAGTTCTTTGTTAGAACTATCTCATAATGTTTTTGTTACCGTAGGAAAAATGTGACTTCCAACTCATTGGCTGGAAAGAAAATATACCACATTTACCTGGCGAAAAATTTGGAATTGGTAGAAACAAGAACTAAGCTGACAAATACTGTAGTTGATAGGATTTCATTATAGAAAATTGATTTCCCGATGTGGTGGTTGTTGAATCAGATTAAAACCAGCACATTCAAACTTTCAGCTTTTACTGCACTGGGTTGTCCTAGATTTAGTGTTGGCACTTGTAGTGAAAAATCTTACAATTCTTGGGTGGTGTCTCTTTCCCTCTTCCCCTTCCTCCCTCTTCAACCCTCCCTTTCTCCACCGAGAAACCCACTCCCTCTCAGACATCGGGTTGTCTCAAGTTTTAGTTTGATGTTCTGGGTGGTTGGTACTTGTGATGAAAATTCTTACAATTCTTGGGTGGTGTCTGTTTCCTTCCATCACCCCCCCCCCCCCCTCTCTTCAACCCTCCCTTCCTCCACCACACAAACCCTACCCCCTCTTAAACATCGGGTTGTCCCAAGTTTTTGTTTGATGGTCCAGGTAGTTGAAACTTACAGTGAAAAATCTTACTATTCCTGGGTGGTATCTCTTCCCTCCCTCCTCAGCCTTTCCTTCCCACACAATCACCCACACAATCACCCACCCATTCCCTCTCAAACATTGACTTTTCTGCTTTCTGCACAACACCACATCTCTTGGGCTGAAGCAAACATCTACTAACCCAATGAGTGACTGCTGTGTGTGTGTGGGTGTCTGGCGTAATGTCTCAAACATTTTCACTAAGCTTCAATTTGTGGGACGAAAAAAATCATGAGGTTGTCAGTTGTTGCCTTGAGATGGTTTGAAATTTGCATATCAATGTTTTGAATGCTGCCTTGCACCCTGTTTATACATACTAATGTGCCTCATTTGAATTTTAATGAGCTGATGTTATGCGTTAGTTAAGAACAGCTTGGAAAATATTCGGAGACTTTGTGACTTTGTGCATATTTTATTGACAAAGCATGGGCAAAACCTTTAATACCATCAACGGGTTTTTCTTTGTCCGTCGATGTTTATGTTTTATTCATGCAAAATCCTAATGAGATAACAACAATCATTTTATGTTTGATGTAGCTTATCATTTTTATCTCTGCATATGACATTGAGGTTTATATTTACCATAGTACCATTACATTGGTCGCCATCACTATTCATCACCACAAAAAATATTGACATAAAAAATCCATCAATCGATGTTTATTGAACACCAGAAACATCTATGAGACACCAATTTTCCTTTTTTTTCTGTAATTCTATTCAGTTCTTTTTACCAGAAATCAACCTTGAATTGATGCTAATTTGATGCTTTTGATATAGAGTCTAAACTTTCTTGTCTTGGTAGAATATATTTGTATTTATGGGGTTTTATTTTTTTAAAATGTTTCAAGCCTTTGCCAGCAGTAGCCTATGTTTGAACATTTGAGTACGCAGCTCTTCTCTATGTCCGCTCCACAGAGTGCAAGCCGGGCTTTTTCAAAATGGAGGAGAACTGCGTAGCTCACTGCCCCCAGCACTACTTCGGCAGTGTCCAGGCCGTGCACCTGGCCTCACCCATCAGACCCAACTCGACAAAACCATTGCTGCACACTCAGGTACTGCATTGTGGGGGATTTATCCTTGCCCTCTTTCTGTTTCATTTAACTAACACTCTCTGTCTCTCTTTCCCGCTCTCTCTGGGTGGTTGGCGGGCACTCAGGTGTTATCTGCTCCTTCTAATTCTTTCTCTATGTCGCTCTTGCCCTGATCTATTTCCTGGCACTGATCATTTCATTGTTTATTGTGCACAGGGTGTGGGCAAACCTTGCAGTGGCACTTAAATGACATTACTGATAGAATCAACAGTAATGGGAGATCAATGCAAAATGTAATTATTATTATTCCATCATAATCAGCTTATTCCATGTTGTCTACAAGGTGTGTTGTCTATGGAGAATGTCAGTGGGAGTGGCACTCCAACAGAGAGTGTTTGCAAGGAGATACACAGGGATTCAGAAGAGTTGGTGGTAAAAAATACAGTGTAAAGAGCTGTGTTCATTAGCTCTTTAAACCTTGTTAAATGATATACATGTGTAGTATCAAGAGCGCCATATAATATCAGCACATCAACATGAAATGCAATCATATTATCAATTTATTGTGTGTTGTGTACAGGGTGTGTGCAAACCTTGTCACGAATCGTGCCTCACTTGCAAAGGGTCAGTTGCCACCGACTGCTTCCAGTGCGCCTCGGGCTTTGAGCGCAAGGGAGAGCAGTGTGAGAAGAAGATGATCTGGGACCTGCTGGACCCGGATGTGATGAAGCACCTGGCCTGGGCCATCATCCTCTGCATCGCTGCCATACTCTTGTTCAGGTAGATATCTCTACAATATTATTTGCAACGACTTAGATACAACCTCTTTGAACCGTGCTTTCTTACAACTTATGACAACTTATGAGTACACTTGCATGGCATTTTTTTTTCACTTTGATTCGATTGAGTTAGGTCAAATTAATAAGGCAGCAGAAAGCTTCACCTCTATAAATTATAAGTGGGATCTACCTACCGGTAATTTACTATTTATGAGTTTTCTGTTACTAAACTTGCTTGGAGATAAAAACATTTATCTTCCCATCAATGTCCTCTCCCCACCATATTGTTTACCCTCTTGCCTCCCCCCCCCCCCACCCCCACCCAATCATATTCCCATATTATTAACCCTCTTGTCGTCCTTCCCCCCCCACCCAATCATATTCCCATATTATTTACCCTCTTGTCGTCCTTCCCCCCACCCACCCAACCATATTACCATATAATTAACCCTCTCGTCTCCTCCCCCTCCCCTAGTGTGGTGTTTGGCATCCTGCAAGCCAGGGACAAAGGCCGCCTGTGCTGGCGCAGCAAGACCACCAACTACGTGCCCGACTGGAACAAGGGCTGCTACGACGGAGTGGCCCCCAGCTACACCGTGCCTGACAGCGACACAGAGACAGACATGTACCAATCTTTCAAATACCGCTACATGACGCTCTTCCCGCAGGGGCCCGCCGGAGGCTTCCAACACCAGCACTGTAGCGGGGCCCCGCGAAATGTGTGACCCAGCGACAGCCAGACGTAGGAGCGAGACTGAATGAACTGAAAGGAATGCATGTCGTATTTATAGGATGAAGCGATTGCTGCCCCGTCCCCCAACCAAACCCCCAACCCCCACCCCCCTCCAATACGTACTCAGTTCCCTAAACAAAGACGAATTTTTTTTAAAAGACACCCTTGCATTTATTTCTTTCTCTTTTTTATATGTGTATATTTTCTGTTTCACAACAAGCCCATGTTTTAGTGGCCTTCCTTATCCATGTATAGTTATGCTCTGGGAGGATACAGCATTCTGGTAATTTGTATCTTTGGTCCAAATCTTTATTTCATCATTTTTTGCACAAATGAAAGTTCCATTATTCTTTGATGGAAGAACATACGATAATGAGCCACTGCTCCGCAAGTTATCTGGTCAAAAAGATAAATTCTGTGTTTTCAAACTGTTTCAATCCTTTAGGAAAAATTTCTAGTTCAAGCCTCTGCCTCTGAAATTAAAGCACTTTTACATCAATAATTCTGACAATGTTAATTGTAGTCAAGTTTCTATGTGGCAAATCTTTTCTCCCACTTTTACTGTTACTGCTAGGTCTGTTGACATCAGAAGAAAACAGTGCATTTCAGAAATTTCTCTCAGGCAGGCATGCCGTGCCACATATTTCAAAAGACATTTTTCTCCATTTTTTTCTGCTAGCAGCAACTAGGTAAAGCTTTGAAAGCACGCAAGTCAAAGCAATAGAATAACAAATAAGGGAAAGTTTATTTACACAATAATTTATCCTATAAGTTATAGAATGTTCTAATGATGTAATAAGTATTCTCTGTCATGATTTATGAAGTGTCCAGGGGCACTACCTGGTTAGTGAACTGACTTGTTTTGGGCTGTTGGTTTGGAATTGTTATCATGTGTTTCATTTTTACTTGCTACTAACAAGAGACACGATGTACAGATTTTTGTGTACGACGATTGTAGAGACTTAGAGGACCAATGAACTAAAAGTTTTGGGTTTTTTCTATATTCAAATTACTAAGTACCGTAGTCCAAACCGTTCCTGATCGTTTCAAAATTGTCTCCGACTGTGAGCATGCCCGACAATACGTTGTCTCCAGATGTCTGACCGTTATGACAGATGTAGCTGCCCTTGGCACTAGCTGCCAAAGATGTTGCTATCTATGATGAAGATCCTCCGCAAACAACTACATCAAGGTCATGTTTGTCTTCTGCAACTGCTTTCAATATTCCTTACAGTTGTGTGAGTAGAGTCTATATATTCAATATAACATTCTGAGACAGACGAAACCTCTCAGTGTGCACTAGCCGCCGGTGTGTCGCGCTAGCAGCCAATGTGTCGCACTAGCCGCCAGTGTGTCGCACGTCCACCACAACCGTGGGCTTTACGGCTTTTCTTACCTCTATCAGAAAATTGCTTGATAGTTGTTTTAACCATTCTTAGACATGATGACAGTTTTGAGGATTGCTGGTCTTATCTGACGCTGGGTATAATTTGTCAGCATTTTACTTGGTCCAGTGCAATGTTGTAAATATTCTGTATCATATTGGTCTTTGGTATTGTTATAGTACCTCTTTTTGCATGGTTGCTCTCATGTCCTGAGCTATGGGGACTGCTGGTGGTCAGCGACAACTGTGTTTTTTGTAACGCTGACCACGATTTTTACCATGATACGCTCAGTTGTAGAACTGGTGAATGCAAGAGAAAGAAAAAAACAACAGCTTGTCGTTTGATGATGATCTGAAAGGGGCACAGCCACATTAGATAATTACAACCTAACCACATCTTACGGTAGTCGCGTACTGCTTCAGTTTCATTACTTCAGTCATTGCTTTTTTTTTTTTTTAACTTTTTGTCTGTAATAAGTGTTTGAAAATCTTACACTTTAAAACATCAGGTGTGTTCAAATGATATTAATCCTGTTATACATAGATGTGTGTGAAAGTTGTTTTAACACCAATTAGGTTTGGTTTTCTTTATATAAATCAGTCAGTGAGGCTTATGGAGATGGGAGAGCTGTCTTATACCAAAGATTTTTATCGTTCATAGATATTCAGTTTTCTGCCTCTTTATATAATATGCATGAATCTGTCCAGAGAAATTATGTCTACGTATAATATTGAAATGCAACCCTGTACAATCACAAGTTCGGATGCTCTAGTTTCTGTGTCAGTGAAGATATCAGAGTACCGGTAGTATACAAGTGATGGCGGTGCCCAAATGTTGGCCATGTCTTACTACAGCATTCAATAATGTCAGTGCAAAGAGGATGTAATATTTTTTAACAGCACTGTTTGCCACGTGAACACGTCACAGCTGAAGTCTGAAGGAAATTTACAACTTTTACAGTTAACGCTAGATATACTCATGACTCGGCGCTTCCCGTACAACCACGCCGCACCAGCAAGGGACGGAAATTTCAGAATAAATCACAAAGTCTATAGTCTACTTACTAGAATATAATGCCTACTATAATTTTTTGTTTGTTTGGTTGTTTATTTCCTTTTGTTCAATTTTCATCATGTTGTTGGTGTGTTGGACACTTCCGTACTGGTGGTGGAGTCCCAAAGGCCAACAACTCCTGTACTCAGGACCTTTACCGTAGCAACATTTTATCGCGTTCAGTTGACAATGCTCTCAGCCTTAGCCTTCCATTGCGTCTGTCCTACAACTACTACCAGTTGACATACCAGGAAGCCCAGATGATGTATTTTTTATTTTTGTTCTCATCGGAGTCTGTACATATATGTATTGTATTTATATATTATGAATACTTGCCCTCTTATTTTCAAGAGCATTGTTTCATGTTGCCTGAATTGCAGCTACTACTACTGAGAGGCTAGAGTAGAGAGTAGAAGATTTAGCTGGGATGAGTGTGAGCTGGGCGAGTGAAGATCATGATTTTCTCCCCTTGAGTAACCCAACGGTGCAGAACAATTTGAAGTACAAACGAAAAATTTGAGCAAGAAATCAAAGACGTTTCTGAAAAAGTGGCATCTTTTAAATTTCTGTCACAATTTTTTTAAATTGTGAGGTGTTTGTCACTAAGAAACCAAAGGGTATTTTTGCTTGTACTCTCTTTTAATAGCACAATTTGCTTTCTAATTGGAAACAAATAGCTTTCTCTTCAATATCGCAACAAGAATTGATGCATAAATAGTGCTGATATTTCTTGAGTTACACAAGAAACTAAGTTCTCTTCAATCAGAGCTGAGTAAATTGCATCATTCATTTATATTGAATAGTAAAGACATGTGTCACAGGTCATAAAATAAATGAACTTTAGTGCTCAGTCCTTCATACTATTCATAGTTGCCTATAGTTGTTGAATTTCTCAACTAGATTAGACAAAAAATTTTCTCAATTTTCAAAGGCGCTTATTTGTTTTATTATGTGTAACACAACACGCCTCGAGAATGGAGAATTTTTGCATTTCCAACTACAGGGTACTGGAAAAGAATGTTTCCAATACTGACTGAGTGTATACTTGGGATAATTTTCTTTTTTTCTTTTTTTTCCCCATCTGATCAAGTGCAGTTATCTGAGCCTGCCTCTGTTGATGCTCAAACCTAACATCAGGCTTTACTGTTCTGTTAGATCCTTCTTGTTTCCTACGCCTTTGGTAGAAGACATCCGAATGGAATGTTGGCACGACTTCAGTCATCTTTGCAATAGGAGAAGTAGGCAGAGAGCATTGTATTCAAGGATTTTTTTCGTCAAATCCCAACTGTGGAGAAGGTCATTACCATTTACCTCATTTTTACTACCCTATATTGAATGTATTTTAATATTCATACATTTTTTTTTTTTACATGTCGTTACATCTGTGGACATATATGTACGTAATTTTGTGAAGGTATGCATGTGTGAAAAGTCTACAAGGTTTGTCTTTTTTTTTCCCCCATACGCTCACTTTGTTTACTCTTTGCCTTCTGATCCAGTAGTTGCTGTATGACTGTCATTTTTCAGAGCACAGGCTGCCCAACCTTTTGGCGGGAATTTGCCAGTTTGTGAAGGAAGGGAAAAAGGTTGCAGGAGAAAAGGAGATAGAATTTTAGGTCCCCACCACACTGAGAGCCTTGACTAAACAATGACCATCGGGGGCTTGGGATTAGACAGCTGGAGAAAACAGCAGAAAACGGGATTCATCGGGCAGTTGTTGTTTGTGGCCTATGCTCCAGGTTGAGTGAACTAACTATAATACTTAGGTAATCCAAGAGTCTCAATATGTGACTACACTTGCATCTGTGGTTTTATCGTTAGACTCTTTGCTGATCTGTGATCACGCAGAGGATGGGACTTCAATTCCCATGTTAGATGAGCATCTCCTTCCTTCTGCGCTATTACTCGAATGTTGTGTCCATCGAAGCCCAGGTTGGCCCTGACAGGCAGAGTCAAAGTAGCTCGCATCTAATATCATGACACTGGGTAGTCTGTGTTTAGAAAAACAGTCATAGTTTGCATGTAGTTTCCACATTTACCATCCTGATCTATTCAACACTTGCACTCTCACTCTTTATTTTGAGTTGTCTAGTACTATCTGCTTTTGCATCTTCTCATGCGATGTCTCATTCAGTAGAAAAAAAACCTATTTTCATTGAGACCAGAGAAAGTTACCCCTTTCAAATTTTTTGGTAGGGTATAGTGTTTTGAGGCAAAGTCTTTGAAAGTGTAGTCCGTACACAAGGCATCTTCTCATGCAAAATTTCATTCAATAGAAAACAAATCTATTTCCATCAAGACCACAAAGACCTCCCATCCCTTTTTTTTTTTTGTGGGACATTTATATATCGAGTTTGTCTTTTGTGAATGTTACCACGAAGCAACACCTAACCAGTTTGGACATCAGTCAGTTTGCTTGGACATTAGTGCTACTACTGCTACACTTTGCCTTTTACCACCACCACCACCCCTCTTTGTCTCAATATTCTGTGGATGTGTTGCAGGCATCCAAGGTGCAAGCCTAGATGTGACTTGTCATAGACCATAGTGAGACACTCTCAGCTGTTGGTAACTTACTACCTAGAGGCTTGAAGTCACACCTTCTATAACGGTTCACTACCTGCTTGAATGAATTCATTTCATGTCTTTTTGCTTTGAGTGTTGAATATATCGGTCGTAAAGGTATTCATATAATAATACCCTCAACAGTTGTTGGTCAAGGTTTGGATGGAAGTCTTTTATATATGTGGGTTATGAAAGCTTTGTTTCTGACATGTACAATCATGAATGTGGAAATGGCAAGATCTGACGTCCAGGATGATGTGACATTCAGTCTTTAGACCTTTAATAAAGGAGGGACACGCTGTGACTGTGAGGCATTTGCTAGTCAGATCTTTACACCCTTGGGCAGTAATTATAGCAGATGAGCTTCAATGATGGTTGGTATTCAAAGTTGCAGATAGGCTAAAACAGCCAAAGATGCTGGCGCCTCTATAAACAACTAACTTTGAACGAACTAACTCAAAGTTACAGTGGGTATCTGTTGAAAAAAAAAGGACAGACTGCTCATACTGTATATTATTTTCGAGAGAGGCTAATTTCTTTGAGATCAGGGAGCCAAAAACGGACCATCATTATATTTAAACAAGGAAAGTGAAAGCCCGTCTCCTTCCCCCAAGAGGGAGAGAAAACCATCATACACATTAATTTGAGATGGGAATCTTGTGGGCAAACAGACAGCAGGATGTGCAGAGGAAGAAATCAGATTCATTTGGACAGAGGACCCTGTCATTTCAAAGTCATGTATTTGTCCTATGGAGACATGAAGGCTTTTTCCGTAGCATGTCAATTGATGATGATCCCCCGCCCAGATGGAGAGTGTTGTTATATAATTACATGTTGTCATATTTGTCATGTTTTTCATTCACACATTCATCCTCCTACCAATTGTCTCATTTTTTTGTGTCCCCACCGCTGGCTTTCACTCTCAGGCTCAGGTACTGAGAAACGTGGCCACAACTGGGAAACTTAACAAAAGAAAAAAATGCAACACGACACTAAGGCTTTGGCTCCTTAAAGGCTAAACGTATTTTGATATTTCTCATCTTCCCTTTCTCATATGGACGTGTTGTTAGTTACAGCCGTGTCTGCATACTGTAGTAGTGACAGCTGACCCACAGCTTTGTTGCCTCAATGTCCAGGCATCAGATAGTACCACAGACATTGTATACTTACAGACTGTCCACTCCCCTGGGAAAGTAGCCCTGGAAACTTGCAGCGCCTCACCATGTGCAGTAAACAGAAATTCACATTCTTATTTTTAATACTTCGACTACTCGCCTATAAAAAATAACCAGAAGGTTCTTGCAATAAGGAAAGACTTGACCATTCCTGAGCTATGGGGGGAAAGCCCTGAGCAGAATTTTTTATTATTATTTGTAGAAAATTACTAGTAGGCCTACTAGTACTAGTGATTAATATTATATTTATATCAATGGGAACTTCAATTTAAAATTGTGGAAAGTTGCAATAATTTCTGCTGAGTTTGCAAACAATTTAATCCTATTTGCCTGGCTCGGATCGCTAATGCCATACGGTACACAAAGAGCCAGAAGTGCTCCCCACCCCCACCAGCCCCAGGTGGCGCTGCAGACCAAAAAGGACGTTTTGTTTTCATGAAGGTAAAGAGAGTGGATTGTCTGTATAGTATAGTGTCTGCGATAGCACCCTATAGAGCTGAGCACAAGGCATCTGTAGATGATGTGGTAGCTTTTTTCTGGGTCAGTGCGACTCAGTCCGGCTGTGTGTGCACCCCTCTCCCCCATCGTCACAGCAGTGCCACCAGTACCTCACTACTGTAATTAGTTAAGTCAGTGCTTTTCTGCAGAGAAATTGTGTCTTTGAAGGCCTTGGCCACTCATGATTTATTATATAGAGAGAAAAATGTGTCATGTGATGAAATCGAGCGCTCATCAACTTTTGAATATGGAGTACATATAATTGGTACCGTAGCATGTTAAACCGGTTGTAGGGGCCTACATTTGTCCTGACGTCAGTGAAGAATTCATTGATTGAACGTCAAAATTGCACTTGATTCCTTTTCATCAGTGCGACGGAGTGTAATCCATCATGAAATGTGTCTATTTTATATAGATAGATAGAAGATCCTGGGACACCAAAATTATTATAGTTCTAGGTAAAAAAAATTCCTGGCTCCCCAAAAAATGATGCTAACTCTGTCCCCGTGATGTTGATGAGTACCCGATTTCATGGCGTTGCAACACATAAATGTGTCGATGAAGGCGGCCACACATGTTCTATGTAGAGAAATTGTGTCTGTTCTTATTCACACACGTTCTTATTCTTACTCGTCGTGTGGCTGGCCTGCCTGCATGCGGTGTCTGAAAACTATGAACTAGAGAGAAAGCCTTTGTAGTATGGTTGGCACAGCGTTATTGTCCTAATATTATTATGGCAAAGATTTTGTACTTGTATTATCTATGCAATATCTTCAGTTCACATCTTATTGGGTTCCCCTTACCATTTTTTTTTTGCTAATACTTTGGCATAAATGTTTGTGTTGTTGGCTTGTTTTCATTTATGTTTCTCTTTTTTCTGTCCTCGGAATGTATGACTTTGTGGATTAAATGTTTTCAACTATTCTCAAACAGCTGGGTTATGTCCTTTCTTTTCTACACTATAGTAGAACCCGCATATCTCTACATCTGTGAAATTCCCAACTTTTTCTTTATTTACTAGATCGATATCCCTTAAGACACTTAAGTTGACTTTCTTTTTACTCGATGTGATTTTAATAGTCCCAGTCCCAGCAATGTTGATTTATGCAGGTTCTACTGTAGGCCTATTAGTACATGTATTACCAAAAAAAAAAGAATATTTTGCACACGGTGGGTTTTCATTTACATGCATACAGTGAAACCTCGTCGTACCATCCCCCGTTTTACTGCCAGCTTTTTGCTGTGGTACGTTTGGTTTATAAAAACTGAAATAACTCTTTGTACCGCCATCCGCCAGTACTTCGCGGGGTACATACCGGTATATTGGTTTTTTTTTAGTAAACATAAGATACCGTAGTAAATAAAGCCTGTTTTGCTGCCAGCTCAAAACCATTGAAGCTGAAGTAATACAAAACCCACTCTCACCCTCACTTATGCCTCACTTGGCAAAGTGCAGGTTTCGCCAGTGTGTCAATACACGCAACAAGCTCATCCCTCTCTCGCTGTTATCTTGCGGCAGTGCAGAGAGGTGCGTGATACAGCATAAAGAGGGACAACTGCGTAAATTAGCACATCATGTTGTCCAAATGAAATAGCCTCCCTTGTTCTGCTCTCATTGTACCACCATTCTCTCTGTAACTACAGTGGAAACCAGATATAACAGGCCCGGTAATAACAGGGATTTTTAAATCCCCGTTTTTTTCAACTCTTTGTCTTTATTAAAAGTTATCGGCAATAACACTACAGTTAACAGGGCCTCATCGGAGCCCAATCGGTTATAGCAGGGACAAAGGCTGTTTACAATGTAAGAGAGAGAGAGAAAAAGAGTGAAAGAGAGAAATAAAATTTAATGAAAAGAAAAAAAAAAAAAACCCTAACACTAACACATGCAATAATTATACTTAATCCAAAACCCCTCTCGTGGGTACTTGTGGCAGGGGAAACTACCCATGAATAAATACAACTGTATTAGTCCACAAATGCTTACTTCCCTTGCATTTCTGATTTAACAGGGATCTGATATAACACAGGAGTTTTTCTCAGGTCCCATCATCCCTGTAAAATCAGGTTTCCACTGTGTAGCACCAGCTTTCTGATGGTCCCATGGAATGAAAGTTTGACATTATGACAAGTTACTGTAGTAAACTGTCACTTTGTCAAGGGACAAAACCCATGATTTAGATAAATTAACAGTTTGTTAATCCTTCCTGCTCTCCCTTGGTGCCGGGTACCTGATAAATACTGATACATGTATATAATTACAGTAGGGATTTTGCTTTGGTCCCATCATCTCTGTTGGTATATCAGGTTTCCACTACAGTTCATTTAAGAATCAATCAATCATGGGGAAATTTATTGACTTTCATTTTCATTGAAATGGCTCTTTGGGGCGGCTACATACTACATGTACATCTGTCTTGAATTCATTTGAAATGAGCAATGATTTAGGATGACAAATTTCTGGGGGCTCTTGTGGTCTAGAGGTAATAATATGGTGTTGACCTCTCATGCACTGATGTATGTATCTGACCATGATTATGTTCCATAGTTCCAATGGTGTGCAAAACCTATGAAAAACTGCCATGCCATAAATCCTGACCTTGTTCAGGAATGGATGGCAACTGATCAAAATCAAAGAGGTGGGGAAGCCGAGGTTAGAGTTGGGAGGATACAAAAAAAGCAATTACACAGTCAAGCACGCACAAAGCGAAATCCGCGGGGGTGCTGAAATCTTTTCGTTATGTGCGAATTTCGATGCGAATACTCATTAATCTCTACATTTTATTAGTTCAGTCAATAATGTTGAGAGTTCCAAATTCTACAAGCTTTTCAAATTGAGAAAAACAGCGTCTTTTTCGTCAATGGGGTTGGATTTTTGTTCATCTTCCGTTACGGGATTCTATATCTTGTTGTAGTGTGTCTTACATGCCAAACCGTGGTGCTATTTTGTAGCTGTACCGTGCCTTTGCAGAACCATAGACCGCCCCCACCACTTCCCCACAGTTTGTTACATGTCCGGGTTTTTTATTTTTATGCTTATAAAAGCACCAGCCGTTTTGGTTGATTTGGCTATCCTCCAGAAAGTCATTTGCACACACGACTGAAGTGTGTAGGTCTATGCTGAAAATGTCTGTAGCATAAGCATCGACCCTATCTATCAGTAGGCCCTATGAGAAGTACAAGGCATGTAAAAAACACATCAAAAATCGTTCGCTATGTACGTTTTCGCTAAGTGCATGCTAGACTGTATATTAAGTTGTACATTGTACAGGGGAATCCGCTTAATTCGAAGCACCAGCTAAGGTCAGTGTTGCAAAAGACGTTATATGGTAACCAAACCAAACCAAATTAGGCACAGACTTTTACCCATGAATTTGATGCAAACACCGTGCCAATGGGATGCTTGATAAGATGATGACAACCATGTAGCCTACCGTTCTTTGAAAAGGACAATACTGTCGTGCCAAGGCAGACCGAAATATCTGCAAAAATTATAAATTCCTGCATCTCTGAATAGACGCCCATTCCCATTCTGCATCTTGTATCAAAAGGGATGAAGACGTATCTGCACTACAAATAGGATATTTCACTATGGCAAACAGACATTCCTGAAGGGCCATGCCCATATTTCCCATGGCAGCATCTTTTTTATTAACAATCTTTGCGCAGATACCTTGGTCTGCTTTGGCACCGCAGAATATTCGGTACAGTGGGATGATGTGGGCCTACATCCTACCTAGCACTTGCAAAAAGATAGGGATACAGTACTGTGCATGGTTAAAACTGCTCCATAGTGACCTTGAACTTACTTCCATCCTCCAACCAGTGTCTGTGGTGTAAAACAGTGTACTGTAACTGTAAAATAAAGGGCTTGGTTTGGTTACCCTTCAACACTGTGTTAGGTCAGTTAATATTGTCAAAATTAAGAGATTGCTACTTCGACCCGCCTGTCACAACTGTTGTATTAGTGAGTGTTAGTGTAAGTGTTAGTTAGTGGTCAGGGCCAACCTGGGCTGAGAGTGAAAAATCCCAGCCGAAAAAAATACAGATCGTCCACACGCCAGATCGACGAACTCAGGTCTTCAGATAGGTGAAGAGCCTAACCATTAATGATTAAACCACAACGCCAGTGTGTAAAGTGTGATGGTAAGGCTCTTCACATATTGTACAGAAGGCCCGGGTTCATTCCCACATGGGGGCAAATACATGTATTATTACCATCTGCATCCGTGTCTTTCTGTTGGAATACATCCCTCTCATTTTCATTCTTAATCTCAACCCGTGTCCAAGTAGCCTGTCTTTAATTAAAATTACTGCAACTTAGTGTTCCAAGGGCTGAACAAGGGAATCAAGTGCTGTTGCACAGGAAGAGAACAGTACATGTATAGGACCACGGCATGGATGCCAAGAGGTCTCTCACCAAAATGTTACTAGTTAGCAAAGAGAGCAGAAGAAGCAACAGGAGGACACCAGAGAATCCTTTGCCTTTACCTTTTAATACCAGACCACAAAAGACTTGTAGGAAAATACATTGTACATGTATGGGGAAACCAGAAGTACTAATGAAAGACCAACAAAGAAAAACTGTTTTTGGAAAGGATCATTTCAAAAACCTCCTGAACAGACCACCAAGTAACCCACCAACCATTCTTTCAAGTTCTCTAGTCAGCCAGAAATGAGTTACCAATCTGCTGTGATGTTCCTTAATAAAACAAGAGATTCTTGATCGATGCCAATTGCTATCAACAAGCTGAACAGAAGCAAAGCAGCGGGACCTCATCAGATCCCATCAGAGGCGCTAAAAAAAGCAGATATGCCAGTGTGACGGCAGCCCTTCTTCTACCACTGTTTACAACAAGAAATTGGAATGAAGGCAAGTTCACAAAAGATTTTGAAGAGCACCTCATGAAGCTTCCATATAAAAGAGGATCTCAGCAACTGCAGCAAACTAGCGCAGTCGTACCTAGAGTGTAATTGTATAGGCTCATCGCCTATCAATATTATCAGGCTGAAGACCAGAGTTCAATCCCACATGCAGACAATCTCCGTTTTTACTGCTGGTATTTTTTCCTTCTCAACCCGGGTTGGCTCTGGCAGGCAGGGTCTAAGTCAAAGTAGCCCATCTCTTAAATGACTTTACAGTTACAGTGTTGCAAGGGGCGTAAAACTGGTAACCAAACCAACTGCAGCAACTACAGAGGAATTACATATACTCTCCTCTCGATACCTGTACTAGGAAAAGTTTTCGACCAAATCATTCGTAAGTGAATCAAAACTGCTGCAGACCCAAGACTTAATGATGAACAAGCTGGTTTTCAAAAGAACACATGATGTACATGTAGGTCAACAACGGATCAGATTGCCACGCTGAGGGTCAACAAAGTCAAAGTGGAATACCGGTAGTCCCTAGACTCGACTCCCAGGTGGTTGTCAACTTCTTTGACACTGTGTACCCAGCAACACTGGAAAGATACGGTGACTCGAGAAACCATGGAAATGGAATAACACATAAGTTGGTGAACCTCATCAAGATAAAGCTTCAGGGTTGTGATGAGGGCCAGCTCACAGGAAGCTTTGACATCAAGACTGGTGGTACCAGTACCAGTGGTGAGCCGGGCATCAGCATTATAACAAAGAAAGTGTTGGATTGGAATCCACAAAGTAAGAAGAGAGATCAAGGGGAAGGCCACGTGGAACCTGGAGAAAAATCACAGAAGGATGCACTGGTTCAGAAGAGTTAGAAGACATGGAATAACGTCAAGGAGTTAGCCCAGGATAGACAAGTGTGGAAAATGTTCATTTAATTTATGGCCTATATTATTATACGGTACTCACAGAATGATATAATATTACATGTATATCTTTCTTTGACGGTACCCTGGCCCAGGGTGAGGAGAGGGGCGATGATGATGAGTGTTGCAAGGTATGTGAAATTAAAAAACAAAACCAATCCGACCTTACATGACTAAGGAAAAGTAGGCCTTTCACTTTTTACACCAGTTGCCTGGCCAGTGTTTGTGGTGTCATGAGGCTCTTTGCCGATAATTACTATTAATACAATAATATTAATCATGCAGAAGAAACGATTTCAGTCCCGATTTCGGAGAAGCAAATGTATATATCATATGCATTTCATTCCCCACTCCGTCCGTGACAGACACTGAGACAGGGTTGAAGTAGCCCGTCTATCAAATTAATTACTTTGGTGTTGCAAGGGACGTAAGCCTATAACCAAAACCAAACCAAACCAAACAGTTGCTTGTTTACTGAATGAGCTGTCCACTACAAAAGTGGAAAAAAAAATCATTGGCATGAAGAAATCTTTGTCGATTAAATAGAGGATCTGAATTGGAAAAACTTTTGTATTCTTTGGCCAAATTAAACATTACAGCTGGCAATTTTAATGACAATTCTCATAAAATTATAATTATAATGCAAGTGTGACACGTCCAGTTCTAATGCGGCAAATATGATAATTGCTATTCTTTAGCTCTGACTTGTCTGGGAAGAAAAAAGCTTTTTGCTCCAAGCAGAAGTATCCTTGCTTATAGAACTAGGCTACATACTACATGTAGTCATGGGTGCAAGCATACAGCTCCCAAAAAGCCTGCAACCCAGGAAGGCAAATTTTCATTTGCCTGCAAGATTTACGATGCGTCGTTTTCTTCGATATTTTACACATATTTTTTCCAATCTCGGCGACGCGGTTTTGCCGGCAAGGTGCCGGTCAGAGGGTTGATTTTGCCGGCCGGCCGGCTACAGCCGGCAATCTTGCACCCATGCATGTAGTCTTCTTTTTAAAAAAACAAAAAAAACAAAAGTTATATATGAAGGCTATGAGAATATTCTTCTTGTTTAAAAGTTTGAGAATCAAAACCTACTTTTAAAATATTTTTTTCTCACTTTTAACATGAACAGCTCATAAAATCTGAATCCTGAGTGGGCCTACTTTTAATTAACACGAGACCCACTCCTTATATCAACAATAAGTTATAAGGAAACCTGAAAAGCAGAGGGGACCAACTAACCAAATCTTTTTTAAAAAATAAGTTTTTGGCATATCAGTCAATCAAACCATGCCCTTTCACTTCAGGTTTGGTGGCAACATGATAAAAATTAAAATCAATAGGATGATTATGAGCTTTAACCAACCCCCAATCAAACATGTTGAGAAACAAATTGAACTTTCCATTTTATCGAAATCTTGTCCCTGGTTGGTTGGTTGGTTCTACTTTTCAGGTACGGTAGGCTATCCTTCTCTACTGTAAGACAACAAGGGCAACATGTGTTCAACAGTTACTTTTTTCTCTTTTCATCTCCAAAAATACTTCACACAAGATAGAGATTGTGATTTTAATGCAAGCTCACAACTCTACAATGTATGAATACTATCAATGTGGATTTTTTTTTTTTTTTTTTTTGGCTTCATCTTTTTTTCATAGATTAATCTTCTTTCATTGAGATTTTTTTTCAAGCTAGTAAGCATAGTAACAAAAAGAATTGCACAAAATCAATTCAGATTATGGCACACTGGCAATGGTGAGACTTGTGACGTCATGCTGGACAAGATGGGAAGGAGCCCCAGGCATACCGGTACATGTTCTTTGTGGCCTTTCACCAGTGGCATCAAGTAGAGGAACATGGCTTTGATCTGCAGCTTTTGACTTGAGGAGAATTGGGAAACAATGATGCAATGACACAATTACATTACTTTGAGTAATTGCAAGAAATATTCTTTTATCGGATTATCTTAAGAAACGAGGCAGGCACGGAATAAAAAACAACTCCGATAAATGAGGCGGGCGATATGTGTTGTTACCTCTCGAATTATCATAATTTGAATGGTAATGTGTTGGGTTCAAATTCCGAACGACCCGAGACGCGCACGCGCTGAACCCCCGACCCTATCATTGTCATTGCATCATGTTGTCCTGTGGTCTCCTCCTGGTTCCAGTTTCAAGGCTACGGCAGCCACTCAACTTCAGACTTGAACTTGATCCGTCTGCCAAGGGCGGAGGGTGCGTGGGTACCTCCGTTGTGTGTTCTACTCCTGGCCACATCAAGCCTAAGAAGAGAAAAAATGCATCTCGAGTACATTACGTCTACCCTACCATCTGGTACAATGAGATCAGTGGTAAGTCTGGGTAGCCCAGTGACAGTACAGGTACAGTAGAAAATTACTATAGCAGAGCCCGCTACAGTGGGACTATGCCTACAGCAGCACCTTATTGGAATCCCCTTCTTTACCCTATGTAAACTCAATTACCTGTGCTCAATAGCAAAATCGCTACTCTGCAGGAAACCCCCAACTCTCTGCCTCACTTCCTTGATTTTGAATTTCAGACTCAGGCATTCTGCTTATGTTGTCCTTAGTGACTGAAACAACGACGTTTTCCTCTGCACAGGAGGTAATCGTGTGGATTTTTAGACATTTTCTGCATTTCCCTTTTGCATTGCTATAGAGGGAGTTCGCCTACAGCTGGATTTTTAACTGGAACTAAAAGTCCCGCTATAACCGTGTTCTACTGTATCATATCAACACCCTGATCTTATCCGGTCTGGTTACCAGTTTTACATCCCCTTGCAACACTGTACAGTTATCTAGGAGACAGGCTACTTCGACCCTGTCTGTCAGGGCCAACCCAGGCTGAGAGGGAACGGGATCGAACTTGTGTCTTCCGCATGTCAAGGGAAGAGCCTAACCATTACATCACAGCATCCGTCCCCTGATCTTAGCGAGAGAAAAATGTAGTGCTATGGCATGTTCCTCAAAGAGTGGTCACAAGAGAAAACTCTCCAAGCTTTTCAACATACACCACAATGTCTTCAAGAAAAAATAAGACAACTTCCATCCATAGACAGAGGAAGGGCCAGTGTTTGCTTTGCCTCACATATATTATGCAAGGCGATGAAGAGGCAAAAGAAAAATTCAGTATGAGAAACACATGGCCGAGAGAGAGAAAAAAGTGAGGTGACCAAATGACGAATGCGAGAAAGAAGCCCTGGGCCGAGAGGTATCCTTTGCATCAGCTTTGACTTACAACAGGTAATATCTTCTGATCACTCAAGAGAACATTATCTTCTAGAAAAGAAGGCTGCCTGATTATAGTTTGACGCTCTACAATATCGGGGACAAAAAACTGCTTCTGATTCACAAGTCATGAGCCACAAAGTAAACATGGTGCATCTGAAGTATCAACCTCTGTGAACAAACCATTGCAGTTTTATGATGAGAATGAGATCGGAGTGAAGAAGGCATAATATCTCTTGTCCGATGACTGCAGTGGCTAAAATAACACCATTAGCAATGATGCTATACATGGTCAGCAAACACTACTTCATTTCTTTGACTCCTTCCATGGACAGAACAAAGAGGATTCAGCCCACAGTGCCATCAGTCAGGCATTGAAATCTGCAGGAACTCTGCCTGAAGCCTTGCAGCTGACACCTATTCGGTGTTCTTTTTTTATATTGATTGATTATAAATTAAAACAGTTTCAAGACTGTAAGACATAGAAACATTCTGCTGTTTGCAAAGTAATCCTCATCCATTTTAAGTTTGGTTCACATGAGAAAATGAACAAAATTGACACTAACAACATTATGAATTCGCACAAACAGACCCTGTTTTCTAGTATGCAGATATGACGCAAATTTCTAATTCACCAAGTGAGTCTTGTGCATTCACAAAGCAGATCGCTGCCCACAGTCCTGAGAAAATTTCCAGTTTAACCTACAGAAAAAGCGAGTCAAAAACTCAATCAGATCAGCACCTGCTATCAGAATTTGGTAGAAACTGATGTGAATTGCTAATCAAATAGAATAGCAAGGAGTGGATGGATGGTTTGCATGGTCTCCTTCCAAAATGAAAATACAACTTTTATTTTCATAAACCATGAAGCCAGAGCTTGGTAGACATAAGTCCTACTGGAAAAACAGTTTTTACTTTCTTTATTTATTGCCGTACAAAAGTTCTAACCAGTTTTCTTTTGCCAGTGGTGAGTGCTCTGTTTTGACACCATGATCTAAAACTAAAACGGACCTTGTTAGACTAAGTTCTTTGAAAAATTATTTTCCATAAAAAAGACCACAGTGTTGAGTAGTCCAGACAAAATTTGAATGGTCAGTGAATGAATTGAAAAAAAACCAACGTTTACAACGTTTATTTCTGTCTTCAATTCTTTTAGACTTACTTAGGGTTTTTTATCATCAACCAATAAAAAATTTATTTTTTTAAAACACCCTGCTTTACATTGTCCAGCTTTGAAGTTTTGATGACTTGATTGACTTCAAATCATTTTTGCAAGAACTTTGCATACTGGATGCAAGAAGAGACTCTGGAAATGAAGAGGCAGTGACAACATGGAGCTCCATCATGCAGCTTTGTGTTATGAAACATAACCCTGGGTCAATTTTCCAGAAAACCAGCCTTTCTACAGAGGGATTCAACACAATGTCTTTGAATAGATTAAAATGCAACATCAGAGACAAAAATGTTCTCCAAAAACTGAACAAAGCACCAAACAAAATCTCAGGAGAAAATGTTGCAGATCTCATGACACTCTGCAATGGTGACGCGCCTGTAATCACAAGCCAAAACCACAAGAACTTTTACATATTCTTTAACCCAGATGTGAACACATGCTGCACTCTTGAACACCATAAACAAAGGAGCACATGTTAAAAAGCTTTAATTTTACTTCACACGTTGACACATCACTGTGTCTGCTGGGTGTCGATTACTAATCGTTGTCCTTGTGTAAATTTTCACTTATTGTTTTTGTGTGATGGTCTCTATTCCCATTCTTGTTTAAATATTAATTGCGTTGATCTATTAAAATGGAAAAAAAATTCCTAAAGATTATTTGAGTGCTATTGTTCCAATAAATATGTCATACTGCTGTCCTGAAAAGAGGCCTACAGAATTTGCACGTTTTGTTGCATTTATGTTTTCTCATTACTGTACAAGGGCTGTCCGAAAAGTAACCAGAAAATTGTCATCCCTACATAAGTTTTGAGTCCTTATTTACATTCTGTAAAAAGTATACCTTCAAATTTCCCTTGTTCAAAATAAATCCCATTTGCACCAATATGCTCAATTATTCCGACTTGGAGGAGGAAAAGATGAAACAGGTGAACTGGGTTTACTTCCACCATTTTCAAGAAATCTTTTCATCTTGTACAGTATAAGCTAGAAAAAACAACTTTAAAAAACAATTTGAATCACAACGATTTGCAGAAATCAAGACAATTTGGACGGTAAACTCGTTAAACGCACACCAATGAATCAAAATTGAAATCTTTTTCGTTACCTGGAGTTGTGTTGGAATTATTTTACTGCTCTTCCATTTTCACTTCTTCTTGATCGGAACAAGTCGGTTTTTAATTGTTATACAGAAGTCTTACGCCTAAGGTCCCACAGCTTTTGGTCCCAGTTCACATAGCGTCCCACAGTTATATGAAAACAGAACTTTTGCTATATAAAAGTCACCTATTAGGTCCCTCTTTGAAGGGGCTAAAACGTTTAAGAAAATAGTTTACAAGTACTAAACAAAGGCCCGGACGTGCACTATAATTGTTGATATCGTACGACCTGTCACATACTAATCATCCACTCTTGTGAATTTTAATCAATCTCTATTGTTAAGCATGATGATAAGGGGTGGAAGAGGGGGTAGGCTACAACATCTGCCCCCAAGGGCTCAATGCCGAGTTTTCCCCAACATGTGGCACTTTGATCTTACATTTAAGCTCCCTGGGCAGAACCACATCAAAAGATTTCACGTTGATTTTCACAAACTAGTTGGTGCTTTTGTTTTTCCTGCCATGGCACTTGACTTTCAGTTCTGCGTTCTGCCCCCTTTTCCTCCCTCCATTTTCCCTCTTCCCCACACCACCCCTTTCCCTCCTAATTTGCTACACAGCAGATGGGTGCCCATATTCAACGGCGTAGTCTGATCATCTGGGTAAAGTGGTGTCTGCAGGAACTTGCCTTTGTTATTTGAAAATTAGTTGATGCGGTCACTACACAATGATGGATTACGACAGAAGTGGGTAAGTCGACCATGAGGAAAGCTTTAAATTTTTTACAGATAAAGGGGAGGGGCGTCAGGTTCAACGTTGATCTAGAGACTCACAATTGGATGAAAGCAAAGTAAGAAGAGGCCGTTGTGATTGGTCATCAAAGTTTGCCAGTCTTTGATTGACATATAATAAGGCATCAGCCGCATAAACAAAGCCTGCTTATATCTAGTCAATGGGTCACCATGGGGCCTTACCCTTGATGGTTCGCTTAGTGTCCCACTCGCTTAAGATCCCACGATTTCCCTGCTCCCAAGCACCGGGATCTTAGGCGTAAACTACTGTATTCCTTTTTCGATCCTCCGCTTTTGCAGTTTCCGTAAAATCTATGGTCTTGCCCTAGTCTTATAATCTTGAGTGCAATTCAGAACAAATTGGGGAAAATCTGTAGAGGTTGGCAACTCTGCAGTGGGTTTTTGCCATCCGATTCATGTGTCCTCAGGCACTCGGGTGTCTTAGGAGGAACAGCTTTTTCCAATTTGTATTATGTTTAATAATAGTCTTCCTGAATAAGTGCATCAATATACTGGATGTTGTCATCCTTTTTTTTTTTTCACAAAAGGATGTTGTCACCCAATTTTGACGTCTCTTCTTCCAGACCCCTGCATCCTCATTTTGACAGCTTACAGTCTTACACCAGTGATATTTTTATCCCATTAATTGCTTCCATCCATTGGAACAAGTTATACAAGTCGTTCCTTTAGCATACAAAAATCGCAACACCAGTGATATTTTTCTCCCATTAATTGCTTCCATCCATTAGAACAAGTTATACAAGTCGTTCCTTTTGCATACAAAAATCGCACAACTCCTCGTGCTTCTGTTTTTTACCATATTTGTTCTAAGCGGCACCATGTTTGGTGTAATATCAGAATAAACTGAGCTTATTGATGTAAAATGGGACTTGTTTTAAACTATGGAAATTTGAATATGTTTTTATTCAACTTTTTACGGATTGAAATATAGACCTGAAACTTGTTTAGCTATGGCCATATTCTGGTTACTTTTTGGATAACCCTTGTATACACTTGCAGTTAAGATCAAATTAGTGCTTTTGACATGTATGACTTCTAACTTCCCATCGCTATTTTCCTTATGAACTAGCTGCTCGATTTTTTATTGAAACTGCTGTTTTCTAGAAATTAAATTTTATCTGTAGGCTACTTGGAAAGATTTCTCGAAATTATTTCTGTTTTACATATATTCTTTATACTATCTATTCCCAAATAGCGGAAGTGTTACAAAAATTGTTAAGTTCCTAAACAAAATAGCATCACTATTCAGACTAGCATATCCACAAAGATAAAGTAACTTACATATTTTAAAAAATTGACACTTCATTAAAGAAATGCACGTTAAGTACACTATGTAAGCATCACAACACAAGACATGTCAAAAAATGATTAAATTCCTACAGAAACCTATCTCACAAGAGTAGTTGTAGTAAGGAGTGGGTTATTTATAAAGGCGCCAGCCTCAGCTGTTTTAGCCACAAGAATAGTTACAGTGTCGCCAAAAACCTTAAACTACTTTCAAGAAAATTTAGCCAAATGTCACGCTAGCACGTGATTCGGATGACAATATATTTGCTTAGTATTATGATGTGCAATGGTTAGACTCTTTGCCTACAATACAAAGGACTTGGACAGGAATTCCCATGCTCTACAAGCATCTACGTCTCTTTGTTGGGATGTTGTGTCCCTCTTAGCCGAGGCCCTTCTCTAAAATGACCTAAAAGTGTCACAAGCGGCATAAGATAAAAAAAATAAATTCATAAAAAGAAGTACAAGGAACAGATAATATCAAAATATCCAAGAGCAACTTACACATTTATGATGCTTGCCCCTCCTGAAACTTCAAGCGCATTTTGAATGACAAGCTTCGTCGTAAAGCATATCTCGTCTTCTCTCTGGAGGGAGAGAGAAAGAAAAACAAATTAGCAGTGACCAAACAAAGGAATACCAACAAAAGCACTATTTTAAGACTAGTCTGATTGTTCAACATTACATGCTAAACTTAAAGTCACAAGTTTTATCATTAGTACCATTAGAGTGCCATAATCTACCTACTTGCACATAAAGTTCCTTGAAAATTGATTTTTTTAAAATATCAAAATAAAAGACTGCAGGGTTTGTGTATGGTTTTTCATAATTGTTCTTATTCACAGTACTATCGACACATGTCAGGAGATAGGCTAGGACAAGAGTAAAAGTACGAGGGCGACTCAAAAAGTAATGCAAGTTGTTTATATTTTACAATTTTGCACCAAATTTTATGATATTCAGCTCATAAATACTTCCACAAGTAGGCATATTCTTAAATCGAAATCATCGAAATTCCATTCTTGCTTCAAATTTTGTGTGACACCTGGGACGAAGATCCTTGATGTAAGGGAGAAAAGTGAGGCCTTTGTCAAAGATGACTCTGAGGAAACGAGCATGGTCTTTAAAAGCTTTTTTGTTGGTTTAGATAAGCATCAGGTGTTCGGATACAAGAGGTTTTCACGCAAAAATGAATACCAACAGTTTTTTTGTGGGGAGTATTTGAAACCGTTTTCGTTCGCCCATTTTGTATGGGATTTAATTTTACTTGCAATTTTCTTTTAATGGCGTCAATTGTAGCACTTGATCTGTAACAGATAAAAAAAATCATCAACGTACAGAGTACTATTTACATTTATTTGTAAGGTATTCATAATAAGAGTTTATTTTAGTTTTAAAAAGGAGAGGTGAATAGACGCTTCTTTGGGAACGGCTTCCTCTTCGTAATGGAGTTCGGAAAATGTTGGTCCTACGTGAACCGCAAACGAACGGTCATGTAGGAAGTTTTTGATAAAGACAGAAGGTGGCTACGGAGGCCCAGGTCGTGCAAATCCCTCAGGATGCCGTATTTCCAAGTAGTATCAAACACCTTTTCTAGATCAAAGCGTATGGCAATGACATGTTGTTTGTTAATTAAGGCATCTTGAATGCAAGTTTCTAGTCCTGCCAGATGGCCCATGGTTGAACTAGAAACAACATTAGACGTTTATTGACAGGCTTCTCCATTAATTTACAGAGACAGCTGGTCAAGGCTATGGGACGGTAATTTGCAGGATTTGTGTGATCTTTTTGAGGTTTTGGGATGGTGATGATTGTGGCATGACGACAACAATCAGGAAAAGTGTTTGTAGACCAGTAATTGTTAAAAATTTCAAGAAGTAAGAGTAGCGTCTCGAGGGGTAAGTGTTTTAAAATTTCGTTATGAACATTGTCTAAACCTGACGCAGTATTGCTCAGGTCCAAGATGCCGGCTTTCAACCCCTCAAGGGAGAATGGACAGTTGTAGTGCTCTTACATGGGGGTGTTAAAAGTAAGGGGTTATCTGTCTGATTTTTCTTTGAATTTTTCATTGTTCATTGTAATTTTCAGATGAAGAATTTTTTTATAGAGTTGATGCTATGCATTTTGAAATGTCTTTTTAAGTTTGGCCCATGTGACCATCTGGGCTTTGTACATGTCTGTGTTTCATTTAGTTTTCTAATAATTTTCCAAATTTTTTTCATTGGTGTCTACGAGTTTATTTTTTAAACATATTTCTTAAAAGAGCCGTGTTTGGCATGCCTGATGGATTTGCGCGCCTAGGCGCGGGTTCTTTTAAAAGCGACCAAGTCTTGGGCAGACTTAGTGGAAATAAATTTGATAGGCAGCTTTTTTTTTTGTCTTAATGGCATTCTGATGCTCCTCAGAAAACCAGACCTTGTGCTTGCATGGTTTGCTAGATGTTTTGGTAATGTGTTTTTCAGCAATGCGAATTAAAGATGTATGGAAGTTGTCAAAATCAAAGTGGAAGATGGGTTTAGGGATTGAGAGCATTCAATTCCGAATGCATCCCATTTAGCTTTCTTAAAATTAAAATATTGGGGTATGGTGTTTGTTCCGGGCGTGTCCGGAGTGATGAAGATTAGAAAGTGATCTGAGCTGTGGGGGTCGTCCAGGACAGACCACTGGAGGTTTGGGACTAGAGAAGGATCACACAGGGTGAGATCAACACAGGATGTTTTTAAAGAGGTATTAATAAGATGGGTTGGAGAGCCATTATTCAGAAGACAGATGTGTTTTTTAGGTGGAAGTCCTCAACTATTTTGCCTTTCTGGCTAATGGAGTCTGAACCCCACTGAGGGATGTGGGCATTAAAATCCTCAAGTATGAGAAATGGGCCAGGCAGGTTGATTCTTTGAATTTTCAAGTCTTTAAGTTGAAGTTTATAATTTTGGGGAATGTAGACAGAACAGATGGTGATAGGTCTGTGCTGGTTGACTTGCACAGCTATGGCTTATGAGCTAGTATTTATTTCAATTTGTCTGCTTGGAGTGTGTCTGTTCACATAAATAGTGTTTCCACCAGACGCAATCTGGTTTTCCGAGCAGTACTGGTAATAACCCGTGTAATTTTTTATACTTTGATCAACGCCATGGGGAAGTTTTGTTTCCTGGAGACAAATTACTTTTGAGCTGTACTGTGCTACTAGCAATGAAAGCTCAGCAATGTTGGGTCTAAGACCCCTAAGATTCCATTGGAGAACTTCCATTACTGGTTGTTTAGGAGAAGGCCGGATCTGCATTAGATTCAGGCTTTACACCCGATAATTTTGTTGGAGGCAAGGAATTTCCTTACCTTCGAGTGAAGTAATTTTGTTGCCTGACTACACTCTATTGCATTGCGGGTCAGGCATTTTTGAGGGCGAGTTTGGGGAGGGTGGGAGGGGAGGCAAAGCCAAGAAGGAGGGCTCGGCTTCGAAGTCCATAAGACTACGGACAGGGGGAGGAGGAGGAGGTAGAGGCCCCATCCAATTGTATGGCAGAGAAGTGGTTCTGTGTGGTAACAGATGACAGTACTGGAGCCTTGGGGGTGCTTTTGGGTGTTGTTTACCCTTCCCCTTTGACACTGACTTGACAGCCACGGCTGATGTTTTGAGGTCTTCAGTGGTGCTGGTGTCAATGCTTAGTGAGACTTTTGTTTTTCGTAGATTCGTCCTGGTGCAACCGTTGGAGTGGGACATACCACTCTGTGAGCCTCGACGAAAGAGCAGCCATGTTCGGCTTTGTGGGCTTGAATGCTACATTTCGGACTGGCAGAGCAGTCCTTTTCCGACGTCATGCCCCCCTTTTCCACATCGAGGCCTCACAGCTTTGTTGCCACAGCTTGCCTGACCGTGGCCAAATCTCTGGTACTTGAGGCAGCGCAGAGGATTTGGAACATATGGAGCTACTTTCAGAAAAAGGTAGCCGGCTTTGACACTCTTCGGAAGGCGGCACGAGTCAAAAGTGCTGGTGTCGATCAGTTTGCCATTCTTCCGTGATTTCATACAACGAGCATGGACCACACCTTTGATCTCAGACCGGATCTCCTCCTCCGAGTACCTATCCAGGTCACGGCTGCGAATAACTACCTTTGACTGTTTGAGCTTCTAGTGCTCAATCTCGCAGGGAACACCAGCACACTTGTCGATTTCTAAGAGGTCATCAACGTGTGAAAATTTTTTTGCATTGCACCAGGAGACCCCCAGAGGCCCCCAGAGGCCATGTTTTTAACTGATTCCGGTTCACCTGCAATGCTAGCCAGCGTCTTACTGATGACAAACACGGACAGTGATCTTATCTTTTTTCCATCTTTTTATTTTGAGTTCAGTAAAACGTAAGGCTTCTTTACAGAGTCCCTGTGAAAAGGGTGTACAGCACGACTACTGTCAGAGTCAAGGAGCTTACGCTTACTGGTGCTTGGCTGGGATGATGCACCTTCAAGGTCAGGGAAGGGGAGAGGGTCGTAAATTGATGAATTACTTTATATATGAGTATTTTGATTCACCTCCGATACTCCCCATCCGCCATGGAGTCCAAAAAGGTGACACATTGCTCGGATAGCCAGAGCTGTGCCATGGCTACACCAGAGGTATACTCCTCATAGGTACTGCAAACAACACCCACTCTGGATTGACCCAAGGCTCCGTCACCAGACGACAAACCAGAACCGATTGAGTGGCAAGGGTCATGCCACCCTCCCGTCTTATGGGAAAGATCTGGTCCGAAGAGGTGTGTTGGCAAGGGACAGCCCGCAGACTGAGCTTGCCTCAACCTCCAGGATTCAACTTCTCCCGTCACTGGTCCCACCTCGCGGTCAACAAGGCGCCCATGTTGTGGGATGACCGCCCTCCGTGTTTTGATGCACCGGAGAGAAGACAGTGGAGGGAGGGAATAGAAGAAGGAAGATAGAGGGAAGAAGATGAGAATGATATATCAAAAGAAAATGCTGCACATATACCCCGAGATGTGGAGTCTATGTGCCACATCTCACCAACAGAGGGCTTCCACCTCACGCGGGTGGGGGGGGGGATGAGCATTAGAAAGACAGAAGTGATGAGACTTAACAACAAACAACAAGTTCCTGTATGACTCCACCAAGATGACATCAAGGAAGTTGACAAGTTGGTCTATCTCGGTAGTGTTGTCAGAAAGGATGGGGGGAACAGATGAAGACATCAAGTGCCATATAAACAAAGCTTGACACGCTTTCAACACCCTTCACCCAGTCTGAAGATCAACATTCCTTTTACTCCACAACAAATCTGTATCTTTAGCGCAAAGGTCAAGTCCATCCTACTCTACGGTGCAGAAACTTGGAGGACAAACAAAGACCATCACCCAGAAACTGAAAAACATTCAACAACAGGCACCTAAGGAACATCCTCAATATCAGGTGGTCTGAAGTTGTTTCAAGCAAGGAACTGTGGGACAGAACGAAACAAGCCCCAATTGTAAGGGAAATCAAGCTACAGAAATGGGGATGGATGGGCCACACACTGCAAAAACCTGCAACTAATACCACCAGGCAGGCTCTGGACTGGAACCCACCAGGAAAGTGAAAAGTGGTACGACCAAAACAAAACAAAATCAGCTGGTTTGACATGGGCTGAGCTGAAGAGGATTTCTCAGAATTGTGTCCATTGGAGAAATGTTGTGGCGGCCTTATGTTCCCCCACGGCTGTTTACGCTGGGCACTTTATTCGACGGGCAAGCCGCGCGCGCTGAAGCGGTAAGCGGGGTCACGGGGTCACATTCCTGGGCAGCTGGCCTGCCGAGTGCTGGGCGCAAAGCGGTTT
>JAUKPP010221908.1:0-13814 GCA_032273245.1 Phyllaplysia taylori | reverse complement strand
AATGACATATGGGGGCTGTTTTGGGGTGCTCCGGAAAAGTTCAGGTTTTTTTTTCGAATTGAGTTGCCACCTCTGTTCAAATAATTCTCGTTCTCTAGAAAAGATATGTGAATCAAGTTCTGTTTGCCTTAAGCCCTTCATCTATCAACATGCAAGAGTATTTTATTCCTTATTTTTTTTCTTTCACACAGGAAGCACTAGTCACAGAGCGAGTGGTCAAACTGATTGACTCTGGTCTGAAGAGCACTCATCTGCCAACCAAGATCTCAGCCCTGCAAGGCGCCCTGTACGTCCTGGAGACAGGAGTCTCTGACCTCAGCTCAGCACTTCTGCCAGTCCTCACAGACTTCCTGGCCAAGCATCTGGCCATTGTTTCCCAGTGAGTCATACAGCCTGTCTGTGTTTCCTAGCAACCATCTTGCAGTTAATGACTTTTTTTGTGCGGTGTTGTAAAAAATTAATAGCAACTCATCAAAATCCATTTTGAGCTTATCTGAAGAACGATATTGTATGCAGTTTACAGTTTACTTTATTTAGCCTTTGCCAATGATTTACTGACAGTTAACAATAAGTTTTGTACTCTAACGGTTCATCTATTTCTTTATAGCCAATCAACAATGTGTTCATGCTTTGCAGTTGGTTAATAGTGATTTAGCCGTTTTAAAAGTTGTTGTAGCTTGTTCTTCATAGTCTTTTTTTGCTGATTAGACCCTTATAACAGGGAGAGTTTATGGTCAAGAGGTTCCGCATGTACCTTTTTCTTTAAAGTTTGAAGACATTTTAAGTGTCCCTCAAATACGTTACACAATGCTAGAAAAGGTATGTTCAGGTGGAAAAATCTGGCAGCTCAAACTTTATTGACTATCTGTTTCCATCAACGTATTGCCAAGTACTTGTAGTTTCACCTTTGTAATGAACATCATCAGGGTTTGTATCATCAGCCAGCAGTTTGTGGTCACCATGTGGGCAGTGGCATTTTACATCATAGAAAACTTCACCAACGAAATCAAAGACCTGGACTTCACCCCAAAGATTATGCCGGTAAGCACCATGTTCTGTTTGTTCTGTCCCTTTGTAACATCTTGAAAAGTTAGGGACTAAGGGGAAAACAAGTAGTTAAAAAACATTCGTGCCGTACTTTAAATCGATAGTTCTTTCCGCTTAGTTGACTTCCAACCTGTTTCTGCCTTTCAGCTTGTTGTGCAGACAGCGTCCGGCACGGAAGAGACGGTGTCCACAGCCGTGTTCCTGGTGGTCATGAAGGGCACAGAGAGGCTGCTGCTCACAGATGTGTTGACACAGACAGACACAGAGACCATCATAAAGCTCAGTATGGACAGGTGAGGAGCAAGTGGGGAGATGACTTGAGGTTGCGGTGTAGAGTGGGTTTGGAAGATGTAAAAGGAAGAGGGGGATGTGGCAGGGATATGCAATGGTAGGATTGATAGTGCAGGTAAAGAAAGATATTAAAGGAATATCTTGGTGGTTTCTAAAAATGAATAGGGATGCTAAAAGAGGGTTTGTGTAAGGGGGTTGTAGAATGGAGACGGAGAGGGGTGGGGGATGGGGAGGAGGAGGAGGGACAGATCAAGAGACAATTTAAAAAGATGTTCTATGGCGCACCTCAGCCAGATCTTATTAATTTTGTGTAGCACTTCTGTTTTTTTTTCAGCCTATCTGATATTTTGTAATCGTCTACATTCTCAGTTTCCTTGGTTTTTTGTACAGACCCTTATTGTTGTTTATGCACACTTATGCCCCCCTCCCTCCTCACACACACACACACAGGCACACCCCACATGTATACACACGCAGCAACAGCAGGCATGCACACACAACATACACTACATATACACAACACACACCTACACCACCCTATAATTGCTTTCACTCTATACTCTCTCTCTGCAGGTTATGTTTACCCAACCCTCAGCGAGCCCTGGCTGCCCTTGGCCTCATGTTTACCTGCATGTACTCCGGTAAGTCACTGAAGGTTTCTCTTCCCTTTATGCTCCGAAAGTTATCCCACGGTAAACATGCATATCTTCTGGCTGCACCAAATTTTAGAACACAAAAGGTTTTCTTTGACCAACTGGGATATTTAGAGTCGGGAAAAAGGGGAACAATTTTTTTTTAGAACAAGTTATTAATGTGGTGCTAGTGGAATAAAGGGGAAAAGAAAATAATACAAAGGTTACTTAGATAATTCAGCTCAAAGCACATTTTTTGTGATTCAAAAAGCGTTACCAAAGGTAAGAAGATGTGGATAAGGAGATGAGTGGCTCTCCAACAGAGATGGTATTGTAAGGATGGGCCTGAGGAAGACAGGGATCCTGTTGATAATTTGCTCACCCCCACCTTTTTTATTCTTACATTCATCATTAAAAACTATGATGTACGGTTTGTTGAGGTTGTGGTGTGTGGGATTTTGTTTTGTTTTGTTTTTTCTCTACATGTTTCCAAAGGTAAGAACAGGCATAGGGGAAAAAATATAGATTATCCACCTCTTTTCTTCACCAGGTAAATCAGTTGACCAATACAGTCCACGGCCCAGGGAGGAGCAGACGTTCGGTGAGCCAGGCTTTGAGCTGCTGCATCAGGACCCAGATTCCCTCATCCTGGCCATGGAGAGAGTCACTGTGTTATTTGACAGGTGTGTGTTGTGCAGTGTGGATGTCAAGTTTGGCCTGTTCTTTTCTGTTTGTCCAATTTTAAAGGGATAATGAGACAAACTCCCATCCCCTGTGCATTAAAAAATTTAGTTAGTGCAAAAATGTTTGTTCTTATAGAGTTATGGGAAAAAATATTGTCACATGCAATTCTCAAGTTTGTTTTCACCACTTTGTTTTGCAAGAGAAATAATAACTTGTTTGTTTCACAAGCCATGACCTGCTTATGGGTCCTTTAGATTTTTAGTAGTATGTATGCTATATACTAACTGGGTTCATGTGGTCAACATGGAGGCGGAGGGGATTTTGTCAAGATTGCAGCAATCCCTGAAAATAACATTTAGACTTATGAATTACATGCATGTATGTGTCCCGATTTTTGTGTACACATGTGTATTCAGAAACTTGTATGCTGATATAGTACATTTTCTTTTTTCAGGATAAAAAAAGGTTACCCGTATGAGGCTAGAGTGATCACACGTTTGTTACCAGCATTCCTTGCAGATTTCTTCCCAGCTCAAGACATAATGAACAAAGTTATTGGAGAATTCCTGTCGGCTCACCAACCGTACCCGTACCTCATTGCAAAGGTCGTCTTTCAGGTATCGGCTGGAGTGTGCTTCTTCCACTTTTCTTTAGAGTATTTTGAAGTTCATGATCCAACATATAGATTGCACAACTTGTCTCTCAATGGGAACACCAAGTGAATAAAGATATCTGAGAATAAACTGAATGATGGCAACTGCTGGGTCTGGTTAACTTTAAGAACGATATGAAACTATCGTTTTAGAAATGAGTCAAAATTAAGATTTGTCTATAAGGATGAAATGAAATTCAGGTTGACTAGAATAATCTCAACACAACATCATACCTTGACTGCATTTCTCATGTCTCATACTCAATTTTGAAGTTATAACTTTATTCCTCCTCTGTATCTCCTCACTTTGTCTCTACATAATGTGAACCCATATATTGTCCATCCTCACTTCATTATCTTGACATTGTCTTTCCCCCCTTTATCTTGCAAATTTTCAATTCTTGTCTCTTCCTCAATTGATCTTGCAGTAACTTGGTTCTGCCTGTAGACTCTCCTTCCTTCACCTTTCAATAACTATATTTAACATCAACATTCCCCCTTTCCAGGTGTTTGCAACGTTACACCAGCAGCAGCAGCAGTCCCTCGTGCGGGAGTGGGTCATGCTCAGCCTGTCCAACTTCACCCAGCGCTCCCCGCCGGCCATGGCCATGTGGAGTCTTAGCCTCTTCTTCATCAGCGCATCCACCAATATCTGGCTCCGTGCACTGTATCCTTTCTGCTTATTTGTCACACAAGCTGGGAAATATCTCTGAGATTTATCAATGATGTGCATTCTAAACTGGAATCCCTAATATTGGTTTCTGTGAATTAGTTACTGAAAAGAATTTACATGAATTGTACCCATGCTCTTTGTATCATAACTTCGGTTGCCTTGTAAAAAAATGAATTTTTATAAAAATTCGTACTAGTGATGCTAGGGAAAGTAAAGGGGTGAAAGAGGATACAACTGAGTAAAGCAAAACAACTCAACTATTCAAAATCAAGTTTTAAAAGGTCTTATAGAATTGCTTTAAAAGGAGGGCCTCTTGATGACCTGTTATATTTGCTTGTGTTTCCTTAAGCAACGTCCAGTTTTCCACACGTGTTGGGTCGCATGGGACACATGGAGAGTTTGGACCGCCAGCTCTTTTGTCTGTGTGCGCTCGACTTCTACCGCCAGCTGACCGAGGAGGGACATCGGAGAGCTTTCCTGTCAACCTTCCAAGCCATTGCCGCACCTGAGTCGCCGTATAGTGATTTAGTGGCTTGTCTCGTGTAGGCTTTGTGTGTAGAGAATCAGCATTTTCTGAGATTAGCTCTGTGTTGTAGATATCATTCCGTATGATCTTGGGAGAGATCTCTTCACTGAGCACTGTTGGTATGTAGTATAAACCATTTTCTTGGATGGAAAATTGGAACTGAGTTTGTGGAATTTTTGTATGCCACAAACTGAATAGTGTAATTGACCAGTCTTTTCTTGGACTAATTCTTGCAGATGTCCATGGCTCCAGCAAGTTTCTTATCACTGACTACAGCAGTGTCCTTGTGTTTTTATCCATACATAGTTTTCAATAGGATTACAAACACTTGAGGATTGTTCTGGCACTGACAATTAAACCCCGTTATCACAGAATTCTGAGGAACAAGATGTGAAGGTACTCTGACGAATCATCTGGTCTGAGGTTTAACATTAGTCAGACTCCCAGTTCCAGAGTTGTATGAAATATTTTGTGTCTTTGTTGTTTTCTCCGTGCAATATTTATTTAAATGTGATGAAAATGTATGAACCTGTGAGTGTTTGAGTCATGTCCAGGTGGTTATGAACAAACCTGTTAATGGTTCTGCCATGTCCGGGTTTATATAAACGAACCTTTGAGTGGTTTAACGGGGATGGGATAGTTTTGTATAACCCTGTTAATGGTTTGATGGTGTCCTAATGTTTTTGGAAGACCCTGTGAGTGGTTTGACTGTGTCCAGGGAGTAATTACTGATCCTGACTGTAGCCAGGTCTTGTGCAGACTCATCATTCCGATGGAAGAGAGGATCATATGAATACCCATGTACGATGATCTACTTTGTGGCAACTGGATGAGGATTCATTTGTGATAAAGCCTCAATATATACGTTTTCTATCAGGGGAAAACTTTCTCCCCAGGACTGATCAGGGGCATTGAGAAACGTCGCGGTATATGTCTGGGTAATTTTATCCATGGTCCGTATTGTTGTGCACTCAAAAGAGAAAATGTATAATGTATGAAATTTCAGATTTGTTTTAGTTTCATGAACATTCCAAGTTATGTTTGAGAAAACAGTCACAGAACAATTGTTGTTCTGTTATATACCTAAAATATTATCTTTTTAATCTCATTGTTTCTCATTGTTTCAGAGCCGTGAGTGATAATGTTTAGTTGTTCTTGTAGCGCACATAGTCACTTCCAGTTCTGGGGTGAAATTATTTTTTTTATCGTGTTGTCCACTTGAAATACATTAATATGTCATTGTGATTGTAACAGATCATGATTTATTATAAAAACTTACAGCTAAAATGTGTCGTGCCAAACAAAAAACAGCAAATACAGACTTTAGTCCTTTAATTGCCATATTGTGAATAGTTGGTTCTCCAATGCTTTGCACATTTCTCCTCTCAATATGCCAAACTTCAAAGGCCGTGGCTTGTGATCCTGATTGTTTCGCTGAGTTGCCTCATAAACTTAGTATTACGGTCAAGAAATTTATATAGCCGAGATAGGTAGATTTTTCTATTTGATTAAAGTTGGTGGAGCACATAATCATAGAAAATTGTATTTGTCCCTCTCTTTTACTGGAGTGGCCCTGACAGGCTGGGTCAAAGTAGCCTATCTCTTAAAAAACCTTTCAGTGTGCCAAGGCCCCTAACCCCCCAAAAAAAACCCAAAACAAAACAGTGACCCTATCAAAAGTATGGACAGAAATGATTTGATTCGATGTATCAATGAATCTCGAATGTTATTTGTTGTATACTTGATTTTTAAGAAGTGCTTAGTGAGGGCTTACTTTGTCATTGAACAAGCCAGCAGCTTTGTCTCTGGTTAAATGGCAGTAGTTGCTCAGGCTTGTAGCCTTTGGGCGTTGTCTGATTCTGATTCCCAATGCTAGCCGTTCTAGATTCTCCTCTTTTGTCTGTAACAGATTTTATATTTGAATTCCCTTCCTTCCCTTTTCTTCTCCCCAAAGCTGGCAACTGATTCTGGAAACAGTAATTGTTCTAATTGTAGAACTCTCCCTCAGCCTTTGAAGGTATCTTGCCTCTGAGTTGCCATTATTTCATCCATCTACGTGTTTCACTTTTATTCTTTACTACTGTTCTTCATTTTCTTGTATTCTTTGCAGTACTATGGTAAAATCACGTTAAGGGCAAAGTTTTCCGTGCAAGTGGTAGCAGTGCAAAAATGATCCATAATCTTAGTGGATGTGGCTTTTGCCTTGGTTGTAAAAGAACTCATTTATTAGATTATCATATCTTTTCAGAATTGTTTAGATTTAGAGCACAAAGTGTTAGTGTAAGGAAGTTTCATCTTGATAGAACTCGGGCGGTACATGAGATGTTGTGAAAGTACAAAAAATATATGCTTGTAAATTGTAAAAAACATTTTTTTTATATTTTTTTTTTTTACATTTTTACAAATCTGTTGTTGATTTGCAGTTTTGAAACACTATTCATGAAGATAATGTAAACCTCTTACTGAATGCATTTCTTTAATTGAATCCAGCTTTACCAGTCATCTAGTTAAAGTAGAGTTGCATGACTACTGTAAGTGAAATGCACAGATGATGTAAATATCCATTTTGGCAATATTGCTTTGCTCTTTGTCTTTTTTTTCTCTCTCTCTAATAGATGTTTGATATGCATTGTGCGTGGCCCTTGTAGTTTTTTTTTATCCTCCAAGAATAATTTTTGCTTTTAGTTCTAATGTACTGTATAATTTTGCTCAGTGGTATGAATCATATTGGATCTGTGCAATTCAAACTTGTGTGCTTAGAACAGTGAAGGTAGATATGTAGCAGCAAAATATCATTACAGTGTGTTCTGACAGCACATGTGACTGTGCCTGGTTTAATCCAAGGGTACTGAGTTCTATCAAATAAAGTGGAGCTGTTCCTGCAAAGTAAAAGGTGACAAAGATTTCAATATTTTATTCGGGCATCAAGGGAGTTTGCCCACACTAGATCCATCTCCTTTGTAAAGAACTCTGGTAAGCTTAGTCAAAATCAGCAGCGTCAAATTTTTTTTACATGCTACCTTTGAAAGGCCAGAAGCCTTGGAAGCTGCTTATACCTGAGATCTCACTCTCTCTCCTTTTGTTGGCTAACCATATATATGTCAACATGTTGATGCTTCCATGCAATCAAAGTGCTGCATAGTGTTTATCTATAGTGAGCTTTTAACTCGCTCTGGCTAGATGTACAAGCTTTTATGGTAACACAATTTTCTTCCATACATGCACAGTGCACCATGCTGGAAATTTCTGTTAATGCAAGCTTAGGTTTCCTCTTGTGCAACTGTCAATTGTCATGTGCGGGAATTGCTATAAATATGCAGAACTCAGTGCTCTAGGGTCTTATGACGTACATGGTCAAAACTTTCATGTGCTGATGGATCCATCAAAGGAGATAAGCGACACAGTCTAGTTGGCTTCTGAATCACTTGGCATGTGACAAATTTCTAAAGAAAATAGTATGATGTTGACACACTATTTCAACCACATACACACCTACACGTACACTACACTCACAAACATTCATATGCACATGCCCACACACTCACATGCACCCTTTCTTCATTTGTAGTAACTTATTTAGAGGTACCAGCTTTTTTATCCTTTTAAAAAAAATAATTTATATACAGACGAGAATGAAAGTGACTCTATAACTTATAACAGAGAGACTGCACCCTGGGATCCCAAAGGATTTGATAGAGTTTGTAACGTGTGTGGAAATACAAACAGTAGTAGAAGTTATACTATAAACCAATTTTATACATGATTCATGGTTTAATGGTGGGCTTATATGGTAGACTAACCACTAGGTATATACATACACACACATACAAAAATACACACAAAAGCACACTTTGTTCCATATCCCTCCTTCTCGCTTTCCATTTTTTGTCTTGTATTCTCTCTGCCCGATTGATTTCATCATTTATGTGCCATGATTGTCAGTGATTTTTTAAGCCAAAGGCAGATACGTTGTTAAATTTTATGGGGTTTCCTATCCTTTTAAACTTAGGGGAAGCTATTTAGTTTTGAAGATATTGGACTTCTCAAAATATAGATTTCGTATGCTAACAATTTAGGCAATACATTAGTCATGAGCACAGTATTAAGCTGTGACAGATTTCATTTCCATCACAAAGTATCGTAAGTGACTTTTACTCCAGCTTATGTTACTTTGACTGCAGACTGTGCCAATAATTCATAGCTAAGAAATTAGCTTTCTGGGAGCAATAATAAGGCCATTGTAGCAACTGAACATAGGCAAAATCTTCATTCATCAAGTGTCTAAAGATTTGTTATGACTGTACTTAAATGATACCTACATTGTTTATATCAATGACGATTTTCCATGTATATTCTTTACTCCTTTGCTTCGTTTTATGACGCTTCCTTACATTTCTCTGAATCCCTCTCTGCCAATATATTATCTCCTTTTCCATCCTGTCTGCCCCATATCTCCTCTTCCATTCATCTCTGTCCCATCCCTCCTCTACCTCTCCCATTAATCACTGCCTATCTCTCCTCCCCAAATTCTCTGTGCCCCATCTGTCGTCTCCCTTTCCTTCTCTCAAAATTTTCTCCGCCCCCATCTCTCCTTTCCTATTCTCTTTTCCCCATCTCCCAAAGACAAGGGTCCTCATTTTGACACTTAACATTTGAAAGAGATAGGTTCATTTGGCATTCAATGTGTGGAGAAACTTGCTTGCTTTTTTATTATTGTTAAAACAAGCGCAAGAATGTTGTTAATTTCTTTTAGGTTTCCTTTGTATTTGTTGTCAGTAGGATAGACAGTGTGCTCTCTCTTTCTATAAGCCATTTATTTGATGTGAAGTGGCTCTTTGCAAAGGCTGTAGATATGAATCAGGGACCAACCGATATGTATTTATGATATCTTATAATTTTTTTTATATATATGTTTATGTTATCATTGCACTGAAGGCATTTAGACTATCAGATCTATGCGTAGAGAGAACAAGAGTTATTAGACAGACATTGTGTGCTGACTTCAGTACATCTATCCTACTGTATTTTCACAGTAGACTGTGGCATTCATTTTGTTCAGTAGGAATGTTACCATAGTAGTATCTGTGTGATTGTTCATGTCTTGTATTGTTTACTCAGGAAAAAAATGTGAGCTTTAGATCCGTATGAGTACAGTGTATTTACCACACTTCACACAAGTATGAATAAGTGTTTGCGGGTGTCCAGCAGGTGCTCTGATGTTATCTGCTCCATCTCCTTCTGTTTAAACTTTGCCATTTTCCTATTCTGTTCCCTGGCGCCGAAATGTTCTGACGAAGTCAGTAGTGTTGTAAAACGTCAACAATATTGGCACCAAATGAGTGTCCACCTCTAGTCTACAACATAATAGAATATTGTCAGTATGTGAAGCTTAATCGTATGGGGGCTAGTACAATGATAGATGGTCTGTTGGGGTCATGATCAGTTGGAAAGCGTATTGAGTATGGGTTAAGAGTCAAGATGTGCTCTACAGATGGGTACCGGTATTCAGTTTAATATTTAGAATTGTTATTGCTATTCTTGAAGACATTTTGGTACAATTGCTTTTCTAGCTTTGCAGTGACTTCCATTTTTTTTCTTTACACTTTTGAAATTGGAATGGTAGTACATATATATATATAATTGTGCTTGCATGACAATGATAGGCAGTGGAATGTGTGTGCCACAATGTTGAACAAGAGAATATTCCATGTTACTTCAGGTCATTTATGTTCTAATCAATTCATACAAATTCCTCCATTTAATGAGAATGATTGAATTGATTTGAAAGAAGTCATGAGAGTTGCTTTTATTTATCACTTGCCACCTTCTCTTCTCTTTATACAGTGCATTTTGTATTCAGCTGTAAGATGTGTTTGAAACTGCCATATTATTTATCGTTGTCATTCCTTTCACCAAATGGAAATATTGAAGTTTTTATGAGGACTTTGTTGTTGATTGATTCTTTTAAAAAGAAAGATAACTTTTATGTTTATTCGAGGACGTTATGCACATATGCATATGTTTCGGAGTTCATAACATGATATCTGAGAGATTGAAACACTTTTATTTATATCCTTTGGAATGACTGTTGTATATATACAATACTGATTGTCTGAGGTTGTGTAGCATATATGTATACCAGGCCATGTCAGCTTGAAGGGAGTACAGCTGTCTGTAAATCTAGAGGTCCCTGTAGTGTAATGTCTCACAACAGAGTTCTTGTATCGTCTGTCAGGATTTACATAGTCTTTCTCGAGGTCATGTATTGTCTGTCAAGGGATTTGTTTTGTCTGTTCAGAATTCTGTATTGTTTGTCTTGCATCCTATTGTTTCTGTAATTTTCTAAACATACTAGTACAGAATTTTTAAAAAAGGTGTTTGTTTTTTTAAAGTTTTTTTTTTTCTTTTTCTTTTTTTTTCTTTTTTTTTTTTCTTTTTTTTACAATCATTCATCTCTATCTGGCAATTTCCATCATTGAAGAAAGTGTTGTGAGCTGTTGACTATTATTATAAATGACAAAAATTAAATTTGACCTAATCCTGAGTTGTCATTGGCAAGAGGTTTTCAGCACAGGGATTATTATGTCTGGACTGTGAAATTTGCAGAAATGGATTTGTGTGTTTCGAAAATTACAGCAATGTATATACATGATCTCATTTTAGTTCTGAACTGTCTATCCCAAGTCGTGTATGGTCAGGTCACGTCGTATTGTCTATCCCAGGTCCCGTATTGTATGTCAGGCATCAGTTGTCTGTCTGAGGCGACCCAGGCACAACGTCTACCTTTGTACTTTGTCTGTCCAGGGACATCGCATTAAATCACTTACCTTTACTGTTGCATTTCACATGTACATACAAAACAATTTGTATCTGTAATTTCTGGTGTTAGATCACCTCATTCTGATATTGTTCCTATTTGCTTTGGGATGTAAGCACTTATCCGGCGATATCTCAAAATGAGACGAATATTGCATGGTGCAAATAGGTGCGATAAGACCGTACAAAACTGAAAGCCTTGTAGTGACTGTGTGATGGTGGCATTTTATTGTAATGATTGCTTCCCAGGCTGGTCATATCCAGTCAAATCACCGTGGGGTCTTGAACTTGTTCCATGTAGACAGACCTATGAACATGAGTGTTTATTGACCAGCGTCTGTGGTGTAATGCTGAGTCTCTGTGCCTATCAAGTAGAGGAACGGGAGTTTGATTCCAGTGTCGGATGAACATTCCCATCGTTTTGCTCGGATGTTGTGTCCCTCTCAGCCCGGACGGCCCTGTGTTACGCAAAGTGAAGAAACCTGCCTCTAAAATTACTTTGCAGTGTCACCAGGGGCGTAAAATCAAACTAAAATCCAAGCGAAATGGTTATTAATTTCAGCGCACTGAACGGTAGAGACAAAAAACTTGAATAAAATTTGTATCAGTTCGTTATCCATCTCGTGTCCTGTGGACAGAGGTAAACCTCCTTTCATAATACTTTATTCAGCAGGAAATATCCCCATTGTCGTGCCTATTGCTTGTTGGTGGTTTGTTTGTAAGGTTTTACGGTACTATCGGCGCTGCAAGGTCGCCTCAGAGTCGGAGAGGGGGGGGGGGGGGGTGGGTAGATTGGGGCACCGCGCCCCGAGGGGGGCACTAGTAACACTAGGGCACAGAAAGAAGTAAAAGGAGCAGACCATACCAGCGCACCCGCCAATCATCGGCAGTGGGTGCTTCGCGAATGCCTTGATGATTGTGGTGGATGTTTGCTTCATTTCCACCCTTTTAAACTCTGTTGTTCCTGGCATTGAAATACTTTACAGCGTTGGTAGTACCGTAAAATCTCCACACAACAAACAAGTAGGATGCTTTTTAATTAGAGTGCAGCTGTTGCTGGCACGGAATTTGCAAAGTCGATTGTACGGTAGAACCTCTACTAGAGACAAAGAACAACCATGCTGACGCGGCAGGTGCATTGTGGTCATATTCAGGCCTGCTCACAGAATAGATACATGTATTATATCTGTTATGTAGGCCTGCTCATGTAGTCGATTTAACAATGACAGCAGAGGATGATACTAATTCTTCAGTTGTTTGACCATTCGTCACATGTTGAGATGTCGCCTGGTATTTGCTGTTTTTGTTCTTATATCTGAACATCACGAGCTCGGTGTTCATTCGCTTTTCGTGCATTAAATGAGAATGTTTCTTGACACTTGTGTGAATTTGATTTTGTTCTTTTCTCTTTCTTCTTTTTTTTAAATAATTCTTTTTATTTCTCTTTTTTTTTAGCAGACAGTAGATCATATATTATCTTTTTGACTGTGGACTCGTTCTGCTTTTCTTAAAGTATGATTGGGAGAATTAAGACTCTGAATTTCTGTGCGTTTCTCAGTTTATATTCTCTTTCTCAACCCCACTCTCTACCCACCCTCTCGCTTTCTCTGCCCCTCCCCCCACCTCTCTCAATCTATCTCTGTTGTGGTCAGCTCCTTCTAATAATTATTTCTGTGTGTTACATACTGTCCTTATCTGGCGTTGAAATGTCTTCAGTATGTCCATAGTGCCGGGGACCCTCAACAAAACCAAACCAAAGCAGCCCATCTCTTTCTATCTGTACCTCTGTCTCTCTGAAGCTCTTTCATTTTCCCTCAACTTTCTGTGTCTGTTACTTGAGTGATTAGAGCTGAAAACTGACCATCATTATGTTTGGACCGAATAAGCCCAGCGCCCCCTCCCCCCCCCCCCCCTCCAAGAGGGAGGAGCGAACCATTATAATTATACACTTCAGTGCTTGGTAGCCCCGTAGAGTCGGTTACATCTCGGTGCAGCTTTTCAAGTGTTGAACGATTGACCCTTGTCCCCACTATGTGACATTAGCAAAGACCCCACTATGTCGAGTCAGTCTTTTTTTTAGAAGAGAAGTAAAGTCTCTAAACACAAATCTGGGTCATACAATCGAAGCGCGGTTTACAAAAGAAAATGTGGTCAGTTTGAATGGTGAGCCGCGCTTGGTTATTGTAATCCACGGCCACGTTCGCAATGCAGTGTTGTCACGGGGCGTTTTCCCTCTCAATATACAGGCTCTCTGGTCGAGTGTACTGTGAAAACTCAACGAAGCAAACACATGTAGTCTGTAGTCTCTTCTTCTTCTCTTACTGTGGTGTAATGGTTAGGCTCTTCGCCTGTCAGTTGGAAGACCCCGGTTCGATCCCGAGCGTGGACGATCTAGGTTTTTCTGCTGGGATTATTTCCCTCTTAGTCCGGGTTGGCCCTGACAGGCAGGGTCGAAGTAGCCAGTCTCTTAAATGACCTTACAGTGTTGCAGGG
>JAUKPP010221797.1:3593-13819 GCA_032273245.1 Phyllaplysia taylori | reverse complement strand
TGTCTGTCTGTCTGAATGTCTGTCTGTCTGTCTGTCTGTCTGTCTGTCTGTCTGTCTGTCTGTCTGTCTGTCTGTCTTTTTTCCCATGACATTGTGAAATACAGTGAAATTCACAAAGACTGCGACAAACAAGGTGTTGCCGTCAGTGTGATACTATGCACCCTTTATGCACTACATGACGTGTTATCAATCCCAGCAGTCAGGAATTGCACAACGTTGGTTAAGAAAACGGAAACCAGGTCAGATTAGGAAACCAGCAATATTGAGGACGAGAGACGGGTCGGCGAGTTCGTGTTTCTTTGTTTGTTTTCTTTGTGTTTATATGACTATCGATACTGCACGGTCAGTCCAGCCAAAGGTGTGAAACGCTCCGTGACAACAGTGCATTACGAGCGTGGCCACAACCAAGCGCGGCCTTCCATTGATATTGCTTTCCTTGGCCGCACTTCGATTGCATCGTGAGCACTGCTGACATGGATTGCGTCGCTTCTCATACACCTTATAAAATCTCTGGTTCGGTACTAGCATGGGTGGTTGGCGGGCGCTCTGGTGTGGCCTGCTTCTCCTTCTTCTTTCTTTTCGTGACTGTTGTTTTAATCTACTTCCTGGTGCGAAGATAACCTTTTCAGGTCGATAGTGCCGTAAAACCTTTACTAAATAAACAAATATCAGTGTAAGCAGCAATGAAGTTGATTCGGTTATGGCAAAAGTAAGCTCAGTAATAACAACATTAAATTTTATCATAGTAAAGAAACAATGACAAAAATAACAATAACAACAACAGGACAATGACAAAAAATAACAACAACACCACAACGACAACAAAAATTCCAACAGTCTTCTAGACCGGAAATAAACAGACAGACAAGCAAACAAGTAAGTTAGAGACATAAACCAACACCGCTTCCCTCATCTTTGAAAATAGCGAAAGAAAAGCAACACACAGCAAAAATGGATATCGTCATCATCATCCTCCTCCTCAACAAAAAAACAACAAGACCACCACCACCAACAACATCAAGAAGAAAAAGAAGAACAACAACAAAATCACGAAAAACAACAGTACCATTTACAAGACCAACAACAACAACAACAACAACAACATCAAGAACAAAATCAAGAACACGAAAAACAACAAGTATATTATTTACAAGACCAACAATAACATCAAGATCAAGAAGAAGAAGAACACCGCCACCACCACCAACAATAACAGCAGCAACAAGAACACGTAAATCAATAACAATGTCAACATCAACATCAAGAAGAAGAAGAAGAACAACAATAATAACAGCAACAACAACAAGAACACGAAAAAACAACATTAACATCAAGAACAACAACAACACGAAAACAACAACAACAACAACACCAACAACACCAACACCAACAACAAAGAGACCTGGTCAGCCTCCCGTCGTCTTCCTGCCCAGAAGACTTTATCTCGGTGTACTCGGATTTCTCCCTCTTCCTCCATCTCTCCATCTTTGTCTCGACCCCGGCAACCGGACAGAATCACTGGGAAGAGAAATGTAAAGAAGTGAAGGAATAGAATACACTAAAAGTTTCCGGCAGAATACATGTACGTGTATTTTGTACGAGGGGGAGTGGGGCTGTCTATGGCAGCAACACGCCCAGCTCTGTTTGCAGAGATCTGGGTTCAAATCCTGCGTATTTTTCTCTTTGGAAGTGGAAAGGGAGAAGAGGGGGGGGGGGGCATGGGATTTTTTCACTGGCTTATCACGGAGGCGGTCTGAAAAAAATAGTTGGGTACCATCTGTGCTTCTTTTAAGTCTTTTATTCATGCTGGCCCAAGTCTGAAATGTCCACTGGTGCTGTGGTGTAACGGTTAGGCTCTTCCCCTATCATGCCGAAGACCCGAGTTTGATCCTCGGTCGCGAACGATCTGGGTTTTTTTCTGCTGGGATTTTTCCCTCTCAGCCCGGGTCGAAGTAGCCCGTCTCTTAAATGACCCCACAGTGTTGCAGGGGACGTAAAACTGGTAACCAAACCAACACCCCCCCCCCCCCATGATTTCGAGCGAACAGTCTAAGTCTAAGACCCTTCTGACTCTTCGGCTTCGCAACAACTTGCAAAACTTTACGAGACTTACTCGTTGAACATTGCTTGGGCTTTCTTTGTCATCCTTCCTCTAATCCGACATTTTTTAGCTGTAACGACCTTGAGGACAGTTGTGTGACAAGTCTATGACCTTGATCTTCCTGTGAAAAATGTTGGCGTTTTGCTTCTGATGTTTTAAAAAACAATGAAATAAAACTGCGGGTAGCTGACACAGTGGGAAATATAAGCTGCTCAAGTTAGAGCGGGATCACCGGAAAACAAATTCTAGATCTAGATCTACACACTTCCGTTTGTGTCTAGTGCTTCACGGTGCTTTCTAGCTTTTGTATTATTTTGATGCCCGCGGCTTATTACAGAATCACGGGTCAACCTTCTCTCTCTCTCTCTCTCTCTCTCTCTCTCTCACACACACACACAACCACAAACCATCATAATATTATTATTACTTAGCTATACATTGTACTATTCTTTCTCTGTCTCAACATCCCCCCACTTGCTTTTCTCTCTCTCGAGGCTCGCGCAATATCCACTTGCTGTATCTTGCTCAATATTATAAATGCAATCCACTATGCAAGATCAGTGAATACCCAGCCCTGCCATGTGGTAAAAAGAATAAGGCGTTTGCCCGAGAGCAGTTAATGAATCAAGACTTTTAGTGTCCACGCTTCTGTGTAGTGATGTAGCTTTCCTATCGGCCCGGCTTGGTCCTGACAGACGGGGTCGAACCGTCGAAGTCACCTGACTTTCGTCACGGACAGTACAGTGTTGCAAAGGGACGTAAAACCAGCATTAAAACACCAAGAGAGGCAACTCAGATCGTGCCCTAACCAAATTCTCATGGTTATTCCTTGTGTTTCAACATATAGAATTTGATATAGCCTATATGTACATTGATGTCCAAGGAACACCATCGCTGTTTGGTTACCAGATTTACGTCCTCTGCAACACTGTAAGGTCATTTAAGAGACGGGCTACTTCGACCCTGCGTGTCAGGGCCAACCCGAACTGAGAAGGAGAATCCCAGCAGAAAAAAATCCACATCGTCCACGATCGGGGATCGAACCGGGGTCTTCTGCATGACAGGCGAAGAGCCTAACGATTACACCACAGCGCCGATACCATCGCTGTAACAACGAGGAGACTCGGAAATACGATGTAAGCCACTGTAATAGACGAAGAAACATTCGGTATCACACATCACAAACCGGCGCTGTGGTGTAATGGTTAGGCTATTCGCCTGTCATGCGGAAGGCCCCGGTTCGATCCCCGATCGCGGACGATCTGGGTTTTTTCTGCTGGGATTTTTTCCCTCTCAGCCCGGGTTGGCCCTGACAGGCAGGGTGGAAATAGTCCGTCTCTTAAATGACCTCACAGTGTTGCAGGGGACGTAACCAAACCAAACACATCACAAGAACAATCCGACTACGTGTACTTACAGTAAAAGAGGGCAAATTTCAATTTGCCATTCTACATCCAAACTCAGCTTGTCCAAAAAGTAAATCCTGTTCTTGAATCACTGCTCTATGAACTATCACCGTTGATCCTATGATAAGTAATGCCACATTGAAAGCCACGACAAAACGATACAGAATCACAAGTCGTCAGTGGCCGTCTAGCAGTCGGACAGGAGAGTTGAAAGTACCGCTATCACCATATAAGAACGGAGGCAAATGATCATAACAGAGTCGTCAATGTGGTTTTTTAAATAGAATTTAAGCGTCGGTTTCCGTGGCTCCAGTGGGCCAGGGTTATCACACAGCGTAGCCACTTTAACTCGCAGAAAGGAGAACTTGGTGCAATCTGGGCAAAGTACTGCTATGTCTTCTTCTTAAGAAGTTCCAATTACCTGTCGCCATCTTGGATGACAGTGAGACAGTCCTGTGACAAACAAATATATGTATCGGGTCATTAATGTGCAACCACACCTGGTATGAGAGGACAAAAACCTGCGCTGTGGTGTAATGACTAGGCTCTTCGCCTGTCATGTGGAAGACCCGCGTTCGATCCCACGCGAGGATCTGTTTTTTTTTTCTACTGGGATTTTCCCCTCTCAGCCCGGGTTGGCCCTGAACTGGCAGGATCGAAGTAGCCCGTCTCTTAAATGACCTTACAGTATTGGAGGGGATGTAAAACTGGTAACTAAACCAAACCCGGAGGACTAAAAAGTGTAACTTGCTGCAGCTGTAGGCCAACACGTGAGGGAATTGTAAAGCCGGGCTACTTCCATGCCAGGGCCAATCTGGCTAAAATACCACAAGGGTGACGCCTCTATCATCTATGAACAATTTACTTCTAGTCAGGGCCAACCAGGGCTGACAGAGACAAACAATCCAAGAGAGAGAGAGAGAGAGAGAGAGAGAGAGAGAGAGACGGGTACAGTAGCCAGTATGCATTTGTCCCCCTCATGTTACCAGAAGGAAGGACATTTGTTTGGTTTGGTTACCAGTTTTACCTCCTCTGCAACATTGTAAGGTCATTTAAGAGACGGGCTACTTTGACCCTGCCTGTCATGGCCAACCCATACTGAGAGAAAAAATCCCAGCAGAAAAAACCCCAAATCGTCTACCGGCAAGGTGATTTAGAGCATAAGGACTGTACACAGAAACAGAGAAGCCTTGAAAACTGCACATCATACAACACAACACACTATCCATGACTCATGTAATCTTTATTTACAATAATGAGAAAGGAGATTGTTTAGCTCCAGCCCTCTATGCACTGACCAATATAAAGCGTGTTTTCCTTCCGTACAAAGCAAGGTCTTTGGAATGGTAGGAAACTTATCCCTCAACCACTGGGAAGTAACAGACTGGGATATAATCAAGATGTGAATAAAAACATGAGGGTGGTTCTAAAAGAACATTGTACATGTAGACACTTCAACTTTAACCTCAGACCTCAAGTGAAATACATGTATATCATAAAATATAATATTTCGCTAGATGCAATATATCTTGAAGGTTCACATGGGCATGTCTGTTGTTGTTGCAAATTCCCGTGGATCTAGATGATTTGTTGATTTTTTTCATGTCAAGTTTACATGACAGATTGGAAAAATAGCCTTGGAATTTCACATATATATTGTTGCGTTTGAGCAAATCAAGATTTTATAATGTTCGGTAATTCACTTTCAGCCCCTGTGTGTCATCAACGTCAAAGACTTGTATACAGGTGAGTGTCAGAGATTGGGATGGACCAGTGATCCAGGTCGGCTGCCCGTCCTTGTCCTCATGCGTCTCCGTCTGCCGCGTCGTCGTCCGGCATGTCATCCGTGTCCTTCATTTTCTCCAGCTTGGCCATCAAGTCTGCACGAAACAAAGTTGACAATGTGACTGTGAGCTGGGGGCTTTTCTATGAGTAAAGTCATTTTTTGGTTACGGTACCAGTTTTACGTCCCCTGCAACACTGTAAGGTCATTTAAGAGACGGGCTACTTTGACCCTGCCTGTCAGGGCCAACCTGGGCTGACAGGGAAAAAATCCCAGCAGAAAAAAGTCCAGATTGTCCGCGATCGGGGATCGAACCAGGGTCTTCCGCATGACAGGCGAAGAGCCTAACCATTACACCACAGCGCCGGTGAATAAAGTCAGGGTAATCAGAATAATGCTAGGCCCTCCAGAGAACGGTCTTGTTTGTGATGTTGTCATCTAGATGAGGTCCGACAAGTAAAGAAACTAAACCATAAGGTTTTATGGGTTACGTAGAATTTAACACATGAGTGAGCTAAAGCCAGGTGGTAGTTACGAGGTTTACCTACCTCCCCATTCCCCTCTCCCATGTGACGCTCGAATAGAGAAAAACAACAACATTAGCACGTCAAAAAAGCGGTGATCCGCAGCACTAGTACATTTAAGTGAGATTGACAAAATAAAATATATGGAGAGACCTTACCTTTTGCTGGGTTGAAAATGCCACCTGTTCCCTCTCCGCACACGAAGCATCTCTTGCTTTTGTGGTAGTGGCTCAAAGCACACTTCTCACAGAAGTAATGTTTGCATCTGGAAGGAAACAATTTGAGTGAAAAACGGTGAAAGTTATTGGAAATGCATTCTGATGACTGGTAGTACCTAGTATCGGCATTAATGAAAACTGCTGGCAGATGGAAATCACTTTCAGTCTCCAACCGTCTCAAGGAACAACATTGTAGAGGAAAAGAGAGATCATCAGCTGAAAAAGTCACTTCAGGAAAGCATTTCAGCTTGTGGTATCTCCAGGCTTGAAACTCCAAGGGAGGCAACTGATGTTACAATTATGACTCACTTGTGCCCTTTTGCTGTCTTTGACATTTGGAAAGCAAAACCGACTTTGGTTTTGGTTTAACGCCTCTTGTAACACTGTAAATTCATTTAAGAGGCAGACAACTTCAGTCCTGCCTGATTGGGCCAACCCAGGCTGAGAGGGCCACTATGTTCCAGCAGACTACACCAAGATGCTCATCCAACATGGCAATTAAACCGGAGAGAAGGAGTACGGAGAGCTGTAACTTACCTCCCTTTATAACGAAACTTTAAGGCGCGTTTCTTCAAACATGGCACCTATCCGACAAGGTCCTGTGGTGTTCTGCTCCACCCTGTTATGGTCCAAGCTAAAACGGCAAAAAAAGCGCTGGCTTCTCTATAAATAAATATGTCTTAATAACTACCAGATGAAAAGAACAAGACACACACTTATTTTAGAGCGCACAAGCAAACAGAAAATTTCATCAAAGTTATTATTAAGCTAAAACCTATAAATTAGCGATAAACATTGATTCAGATCAACCACGTCATGATTCTGTGTGACCAGATGTGGTCATCTGCCTGTCTCGACGTGTGACTATAAAGTGACAAGACAATAGTAACCATTGGATATAAGCTGAAGGAGCAGAAGATACCAGAGCGCCCACCAACCACCCACTAGACTCACTTGGTGATCACAGGATCCTTGAAGGAATTTCTGCAGATGAAACACTTAAATGGCAGGTCGTCCTCATCGCTGCTGATCTCGTAGTTTTCTTCATCTGAAAGAACACAAAGTGACAGTATACTGTAGGTTATGCATGAAGGCAAATTGTGAAATAATTAAGGGGAAAGTATAGCTTGACTGTTATAATAATATTGGGAATAGGAATAGGGTACATATTTTCTTGCAAAAGAACTCAATATTCTTACACTTGTTGAATCACTAACACTTTGTAGTCATTCGGCGCATATATGCATCGACCCCAGTTTCGCCCATTCAGTCCCTCGGCGCATAGATCCGCCCGGCCCGAGAAGCCCAGTCATGTCACGGCTGGCTGCGCGTGACCGGTCGGGTTCTTTATCCTTCTGACTGTGTGACTACAAAGTGTTATGCAGTGCGTCATCTTCCTGTTTTCTACGTTGTTGTCTTATTTACATTTTCATGGGCCTGAGGAAGACAGGGGCCCTGTCGATAATTTGCCCACCCCCACGTCTGTCATTTTCACATTCATGATTAAAATTATGATATACGGTTTGTTCAGGTTGTGGTGCGTGATTTTTTTCGCTACATGTTTTTACAAAGTGTTAAGTAACAACAAAACCCATTGACTTGGCTCCAGTACAAAGAAATATCTAGTAAAAGACGTAACTTTTGGGGCAATTCAAGTGTCAAGGTATATAATAATAATAATAATAATGGATTGCATTTATATAGCGCATATCCCAATTACTGGCTCTATGCGCTTTACAATCATTATATAAATCTACATCAAATGCTTGTGGCAATCTCACCTTTCTGCCCGTACGTCCCTTGTTCCATCTCTCGCTCTAGCTGCCATCCGTGTTTGTAGTCGGATCGATCATGAAGGAACTTGCAACTGTCTGGTGGGGAAAAATATCGAGGAAATATTGTAACCTGATCTGTCTTGTTCAGTTTGTTGTCACATATTTATTTCAAAATAATAGTAACATTCATATCATGTTATTGTTATAGAATTGTTTGTCATTCTGTGTGTGTGAGTGAGTGTGTGTGTGCATGTGTATGCAAAGGTATGTATGTGTATGTGTGCACGCGAGTCTGTGTGGTTGTATGTGTGTGTATGTGCGTGCATGCGATCGTGGAGTATTGATGGAGAATGTCGTGACGTTAGTCTGTATATGCTGTGATTGTAAAGCATCTAGAGCTTATTAGGATTTGGCGTTATGTAAATGACCTTTATTATTATTATTATTATGTCAATTATGCAAAAAATTATTTTATTACAGACAGTTAAACCTGCTCAAGCGACCACCTGCACAAACGACCATTTTCTATCGACTCCCAAATTGCATTCTTCTCTATAACATCCCTCTTTAAGACGACCACCTGTCTAAAACGATCACTATTTTCTCGACATTGGCAGGTCGTCTTAGGCAGGTTTGACTGTATATAAAAACTGTTTCTTCACTGTTATACAAATATTTATACATGTATCAGAGAATTCAATATAATTGAAAGATGAATGACATCTAAACATAAGGATACAGACATTGTACTCTGCAACTATTTTCAACACGCTAATCCCTCCACATCAGCTTTTGACCCCTTGATGTAGGAATGCCTCTTTTGCTTAATATTGTGTCCACCTCCATCTCGATAACCTCTCAGTACACGTTTTGTATTGTGAGCATTTTAGCGCAGTAGTAGAACATGCTATAACAATTTTGTAGATAAGGAGATGAGTGGCTCTCCAACGGAGATGGCATGTGCCCACACCTACATTTGTCATTTTTACATTCATCTTTACAATCATGATATACGGTTTGTTGAGGATGTGGTGCATGATTTTTTTCTCTACATGTTTCTACAACCATTTTGCTCACGTCTCGCTTACCTCTCGATACAAATGCTGAGATGCACAGGGATCGGAAATAGTTGCACTTTGTCTGTATCCTTAGGCTTGGATGTCATTGAAATAATGGAGCAGTGCCTGCAAACTGAGCTCTGCTCCACGTACATAGAAGCGAAAGATCTTCCTCCTCTCCTCCATACACAAAGAAGAGATAAATCTGCCTCCTCTCCTCCATACACAAAGAAGAAATAAATTTTCCTCCTCTCCTCCATACACAAAGAAGAAATAAATTTTCCTCCTCTCCTCCATACACAAAGAAGAGATAAATCGTCCTCCTCTCCTCCATACACAAAGAAGAGATAAATCGTCCTCCTCTCCTCCATACACAAAGAAGAGATAAATCTTCCTCCTCTCCTCCATACACAAAGAAGAGATAAATCTTCCTCCTCTCCTCCAAACACAAAGAAGAAATAAATCCTCCTCCTCTCCTCCATTCACAAAGAAGAGATAAATCTTCCTCCTCTCCTCCATACACAAAGAAGAGATAAATCTTCCTCCTCACCTCCAAAGCCGCAGAATCCCGTTTCTTTGTAATCTTTACAAATGTCTGGCTGGTAATCCCAACGCACCGTTGCTCTCAAGTGTGCCGGCGCTCTCATTGGACCAAATCTGAGGGAATAACATGAGTAAAAAACTTCTGAGCTTTGATAAAGAGGACGGCTAAATTACCCATCAATCTTTGTATCTTTTTATCATGCAGACATAAAACCTTCACACAAAAAAATTGAATATTGGAAGATTCATTACAGAGGTTTCTGGAATCATATTGTCAAGTGACCAGCAAACAAATCGCCACATGAAAGTCATAATAAGAATCATGCTTGACTGTACTGGGAATAGGAATCAGAATAGGGTACATTTTTCTTCCAAAAGAAACAAACACTCCTACACTTGTTGGAATCATTAACACTTTGTAGTCACTCAGCACAACCGTGTAAAGAGATTCAGTCACGTAATGAAGATGCCCATACCTGTAAGCATATAAGGGAGATTGACTTGAATTGTGTCGGTGTTTACAGCCTTTCTAGAAATGGTAAAGCTTACATTGTGCCTATCTATTCTTGCCACTATCAGTATTGCCCTATACAGTATCTTTCTTCTCGTAGTACTGGTAGTTACATTGGTGCCTACCTATTCTTGCCGCTATCAGCGTTGCCCTGTACAGTATCTTTCTTCTCATAGTACTGGTAGTTACATTGGTGCCTACCTATTCTTGCCGCTATCAGCGTTGCCCTGTACAGTATCTTTCTTCTCGTAGTACTGGTAGTTACATTGGTGCCTACCTATTCTTGCCGCTATCAGCGTTGCCCTGT
>JAUKPP010221575.1:0-13823 GCA_032273245.1 Phyllaplysia taylori | reverse complement strand
AATTAACTTTTAAAGGACTTTGTGGGAACCCTGTGTGAGAGGTGTAGGCCTAGGCCTATTGTCTGCTTCAATCCTGTCTCCTCACTAGTTTTGTCTTTGATTTCCTTCTCTCCTTATTCCAATCTCCTCAATTCTTTCACTTTCACCACCTAGATCTAGCTAGTTTTAGAACTCTAGATCCCTTCCTTGCTTCAAGGTTTGTCGATGGACACTGCACATCAAATACTTTTAATTAGTAGAGATTTCGAAGATTCTGTAGTGAATACCTTAGCCTTAAATGTATACATCAAGATCTAGATCAGATTTATCTATCTAGAGTTTATGCTGCATCTCAACTCCTGAACTTCAATCTAGATTCTAGATCCAGGACCAGAGGCCAGAAGCACACACACAGTGCAGGCCTGCGAATGTAAACAAACAGTCGAGAGTGACGAAAGTAGGTCAACCTCTCGATTCGAAATTTTAAAGTATGATAAAGGGCATTTCTTGGGATTTTGTGGTCAAGTGTCGATTCTAGCATCAATACCTAACAATAAAGCAACTAATAATACTTACTTCTTGCTGATTTTGATGACTTGTGAAGAGTTCTGGGCGAAAATGATCACAGGCGAGTCAGATCTGCTAGACGTGTTTTCCGACACTGTTGAATAGCCCGTCTGACTTGTAGTTCGCGCGGGCTGAGCTCAGACTGACTACACAGCGAGGCTACGTTGGCACACAGGATGAAGTGTATACATTTGCACGGTGCGTGTTTGGTCAGATGCTACAGAGCGACGCTGGGATAGCCTTAATGCAGTCAACTACGGATGAGTTGGTGTCATAATACATTGATACATGTTTTTATATGGTTGATTCTCTTCCCAGATGGTGATTGAGGTGAGCAAGAAGTACCTGCCCAAGATGGCGTGCAGTTTCTCCGACCCCAAACTCCAGCTCCACATCAAGGACGGCTTTGAGTTCATGGGTCAGCACCAGGGGGAGTTTGACATTATCATCACAGACTCCAGCGACCCGATTGGTGCGATACTCTTATGATAATTAGATGGTTTGGTTTAGTCACCAGTTTACCGTCCCCTGCAACACTGTAAAGTCATTTAAGAGACGGGCTACTTCGACCCTGCCTGTCAGGGCCAACCCGGGCTGAGAGGGAAAAAATCCCAGCAGAATAAGGCGCAGATCGTCGGCGCTCAGGGATCGAACCGGGGTCTTCCGCATGACAGGCAAAGAGCCTAAGAATTACACCACAGCGCCGTTCAATTAGATGGAACAAACCTCAAGGGAAAATAATACCACAGAACAAACTAAATTAAAACAGCCAAGGAAGCTGGTGTCTCTATACTATAAATAAATAAGTCTTAAATAACTAACTCTTATGATAAGATAGCTTATTCTTGATTGATCCATAAGGGGAATTTGAGTGGAGTTTCCAGTCAGTCAACATGGCAAAAAATAGCATAGATATTGAAATATGCATGTTACAACCATCTATAAAGATACACAATGTCCTGACACACACAATGAATAGTTAACTCCCTGCTTCAGAGAGTGAATATTCGTCACCGAAAAAATTTTCCGAATTAGTAGCCTTTGTTGTCCACTTTAAGATATGTCCATTCAGAAATGGGTGAAGGATTTTGGTTATGCCCCGAGAGGACGTCTTTCTGTTTTCTTTCGTCGTTTATGTAATTTACATTGAAAGAATCATTGTTCTCCTAATTTTTTTTCAAATCAGTATGACTGCCAATATGTGTTGCAACTCAATGAAATCAGATGCTTGTCAAAAGAGGGGAAACAAGAGTTATTGGCCTTTTTCGAGTGTCAGACAATTAATTAGGATGAATGGTTGTGACCTGATCATGAGTGAAAGCCGGTGTTATAAAATTCCATCGGGTTGTCTGCCGGTTTGAGTGAACAGGAGGATGTAACTTGCCAGCAAAAGGGAATGATTATGTGGCGCTCTCATTAATCTTAAGTGATAATTTCGAGTCACATGTTTTGTTTTACACTGCCGGATGCAGAGTTGGACAAAGAAAACGAGATATTGAGCATTAAGCATAACACTGGTGTTGTGTGTTTTTGCCGGTTTTCATTCATTAGAAATTCTGGTTTCAGGTTTAGGCCCATGAACATGCTTTCACTCATGGACCTAATGCCTTCTATATCCATTTGAAAAACACCTTTTATGTTGAAATATGCTCATGAACATTGTTAGAAAGAAAAAGAGTGCATTTTTTCAAGCTTCTTAACAATAATAGGAATTTCATAGCTAATTTCCCTTCTGACAGTGGGTGACTCCGACTTGAAAATTGCAAATATCTCAACTTAAGATAAATTTATAATTTCTTCACTGACACTAAGAGGTTTACGTGACACCAATAACATAAAATGCCCCAAAATTGACGAGCGCTTGATTTCATTGCGCTGCAACACTTATGTGCATAAAACTGATCTCTCAATGTTATTTTTCTTGTCCCCTTTTAGGTCCAGCCTCTTCCTTGTTCCAGAAACATTATTATGAGCTGATGAAAAAAGCATTAAAGCCTGGAGGCCTGGTGTGCAGTCAGGGTAGGTCGATCTGGTTGGGTCTGGTTTTATGTCCCCCTGTAACACTGTGAGCATCGTCCTTGTGGTGTACTGGTTAGGCTTTTTGCCAGTCATCCGAAGAGCCAAGTTCAATTCCACGTGTTGACAATCTAGGTTTTACTTCTGCTGGGATTTTTCCCTCTAAGCCTGGGTTGATCCTGACAGGCAGGGTCAAAGTAACCCATCTCTTAAAATGACTGTAAAGTGTTGCAGAGGACGTCAAGCTAAAACTGGTAACCAAATAAAAAAAATCCTGTAACCTCATTTATGAGCCAGGATACTTCGGGCCTGTCTGTAAAGGCCAACCAGAGCTCAAGGGACTCAACATCCAATAGAGAGATGGAGATGTTCATTCAATGTGATGGTAGAAGTACCCTCCTCAGCGTGATTGGTGACAAGTCTAACCATGACACCACAAACACTGTGCCAGTGGAGATCATGAATTGTCATTATATCATTTAACTTAAGATGGTGTTTGTATCTAAAGTTTTCAAATGTGTTGTTGTTAGAACACTATTTCTTTACGTAAAAAATTTGTTGTAAGATACTCTCGTGAGCCTCACTTGTTTATGCCGAGTTCACACAGTTGTGAGCTTCTTTGGAAAATCCGTTAGAGACCAGTTAATTTGAACTTTTAAACCTGAGTTTCATACCTAAGAATTTTTTAAAAGTCCTTTCAAAATAAGTTTTTGGTGCTTTTGATCACTGTTTGAAAAAACAGCTCCATTTACTGTGCAAAATCTCCAGCAGTAAAATAAAAGTCACTAATTATGCATTGCTGTTTTTTCATATTCCCAACAGGAGAATGTTTGTGGGTCCATCTAGATCTCATCAAAGGCATGCTGGATTTCTGTGAATCCCTGTACCCGTCAGTCTCGTACGCTTACACTGCCATCCCCACGTACCCGTGTGGCCAGATTGGATTTGTCATGTGCAGTTTGGACGCGGTCAGTATGATGTTTCTGATGTGTGTATGACATAGTCTTGAGTTGGTTGGAAGACTTTGTTTCTCTGAATTATAGTCCGAACCAGCCTCCGTGAGAACCGTTTCTCGGGAATAACTTTCTTAACTTTTTACGGATCTTAACCAAATTTAGTATACATACATTTGGCCAGGAGTCTTGGTTGGCATTTAATTTTTTAGTGAGTACATTACTGTTGAAGGGTACTTTCTTCTTTGTCATACAGTGCAAAGATTTGAAGTTTTACAATATTGATTTGTAATCATGTGAAGTGCGGAGCTCTCAGTCTGGGATTTTCCATTTTGCAGCAGGGGGAGAAAAAGCACTGCTGCTGAACGTGGTGTGCATATCTGTGATGCTGTATCACTTCTCTTTCTTCATTACTTCAGAGGAGGTCTAAAACAGCTGAAATTTATAGAGTAAAACCCTTATTTTGAAGTGTCCTGTGCTGCTGTAAAAAATCAGGAGAAGAAGACCCTCTAGGAATATTGCACATGCCAAGTTTAGAATGAACCCATCCAATGATTGATATTTTATCCCAGAAAAATGGTTCTCACGGGGGCTGGTTCAGACTATAGTTAAAATTATTTCCGACTTTCCAATTGTGGTCATAACCCAGAATTTTTCCCCCAGAATTTCTATTTTCGTTGTTGTTTCCCTTTAAGTAGAAATCTCTTTTTGTTTTTTATTGTGACACAAGTACAAATTAATACATATTATTCACTCTTCTCTTTACCTCTATTAAAAAAGTGTCCTTTCTGGTACGCAGCGATATCTGGCGATGGTGGTGGGGCAGGGCACCGCTAGCTCTTTTTGTATTGTAAATAAAAGCCGGGCAAATAGTGTCAAATCATTTGCTATTTCACTTGTACAAAATGGCTATCTTTGAGAATTTTGCTGGTTGCTCCGCAAAGGGGCAAACACTCCACTACAACTTTTGTATCATTCACCTTTATGCAAATCAATATAATATACGATTTGTTGGGAGTTCTTGTTTCTCCAAATTTGTTATAACAAGATTCAGTTATATGTCTTGTTTTTGTCGACTTTTTGTGTATTCTCTTTTTATGTAGGCCTTCGGCATTCTACACCTAAGATCCTGTTGTAAGGGATTAGCACCAGTTGCGAGGCCATTCAACTTCAACGATTGCGTCTCGGGCAGCCTAACACATTATCACGACACCATGTTTTCTGGGCACAGATCAAAGGCAGCCATCTCATGATACGCATATAGATTTGGTTGAGCCCTACTTATACACATTGACTCTTGTTTCATGAAAACCACAGATAACTTTACTGATAAAAAATGAAGAAATGTTTTGGAATGAGAAACTAAACATTTGTGCGAAGGTTAAAAATTTGGCTAAAAAAGAGGGGATCGTAGTCATAGTTTGCACTGTGACTAGTGTGAGACCAGGATTGTAGATGGGTATAGGTATGAAGTAAAAATTCTGGAATTTTCCAGGTTACTATAATAGATGGGGAACCAGGATAAGAGGCGGGATCATACATGTTCACCACACTGTTTTCTTTTCAGGCTTTCTATGATTCCATTGCATTTTCCAACCTTGTTAGATTTTATTAAACAGGCATGATTTTCTTGGAGGGGGGGGAGGGGTTAATGAAAATCACCCCCTGACTACTAGTAATAGATCCATCAGCATATTTCTGTTGGCCAATCCTATCTTGACATTTTTGCGTCTCTTCTCTTTTTCAGGACGTGGATTTTGAAAATCCTGTGCGTGCACTATCCAGTGAGGAGGTGGCCAAGTTCAATCTGAGATACTACAACACAGACATTCACAAGTCCAGTTTCAAACTTCCACAGTTTGCTCACAAAGTAAGAAAAGTCATCCCTTGGTTTTGGCTTAACGTCCCTTACAACAGTGTAAGGCCATCTAAGAGATGGGCTACTTTGACCCTGCCCGTCAGAGCCAACCCAGATTGTCCCAGAAAAAAAAAAGGAGATATACTTAATCAAACAAACTGCCCCACGCGGGCCTCGAACTCACATACTCTGGGTGAAATGCAAAGCGCCTAACCATTACACCACAGACGCCGGTGCCCTTTCTTTGTATACGGATGTTACGGTGAAACTCAAATATATATACAAGATAGTCTGGACCAGCCCAGTGTTTTATCCAAGGTTTTTTATCGAAGACGAAGAAAGACAAGGGTTTTCCTTTTCTCTCATAACTATCGAGGACACGCTCCATTCCTACTTGATATATCTGTGTTGCACTGTACCAGCAATGTGTGAATTCCATGCGTTCTGTTGTTTCAGGCAATCTATAACATATTTGTGACCGGCGCTGTGGTGTAATGGTTAGGCTCTTTGTCTATCATGTGGGAAGACCCTAGATCGATCCCCGGTCGAGAACGATCTGGGATTTTTTTCCCTCTCAATCTGGGTTGGCCCTGACAGGCAGGGTCAAAGTAGCCCGTCTCTTAAATGATCTTACAGTGTTGCAGGGAACGTGAAACTGGTAGCCAAACCAAACATATTTGTGTACAAGATGATGTATGACTATCTCACACAGTTCTCATGTCAAACTATCTGCACTTCACAAAAGCCGCACACAGAGTAACAGAACACATTAAAAGGCTGTGTCATGGACCTTCATTATTGCATTGAAAAAGAGACCTCTTCATAAATAGAGCTGTCTTAAACTCATATAGTACAGTAGGTTTTGCAAAGTAGGAGAGATCTTCTGCTTCAATGCACTGCAATAAAAAAAACACTTGTTTTTTCATGCATAAATACAGAGTATGAGACTGAACTATTGCCTGGTGGGCTTCAGACCTTCTACAGAATTCCAGATTTCACATTCAATAAGTGTAAAAACTGAGGCTTCTAATCTAAACTATGACCACAAATCGATTCTTTGAAAGATTTTTGTAGTGATTTTAAGTTATGTAATTAAATGTACAGTTAAACCTGCTCCAATGACCACCTGCATAAATGACCGCTGTCCATTGACTCCAAAATTACATTTTTTTCTATTTATTACCCCTCTCTAAGACGGTCACCTGCCACTTTCTTCTTGATATTGGGTGGTCGTCTTAGACAGGTTTGACTGTATGTGCATGAATATCAAATTGTCTCATGATTTGAATGTTTTTTCCTACATCAACGGATAAAGAGGGAGAAAAGAAAAACTCAACACCCGGCTATCCAACGAAATAGTCGCTAAAAGTTCATATTTTAACCCTAAAGTGTGTTATTAAGCTATTATTGTTAAGCTGCAAAATGCTGTTCATTAATCAGGGATGCCCTTTTTCCATTTGCAGGCTTTTTAGAGAAAATTCTATGACAATTTATAACTAAGATGTTGTTTTCTCTTTCTCTTTGCAGGCTTTAAGAGAAAAGAGTGATAGTGATAAATAAAGACATGACTGTTTCTGTGGGTCAGTGCTCTCTGCCAGCTGTGGCCTGTTGTCTGACAAGTGTTCAAATTTGGGAAGCCACAGCACAGGGTTAACCTTTGACCCTGCAGACTGCCAGGGTGAAGTCATCAGAGGAATTATGTTGTGTTGCTGCAGATTGAACTGTTTATAAAGATTGGTCTGTTTTGTTTTAGATGTAGAGTTACTGGATTTTTTTTTATGGTGGCGGCTTCAATTTACAACACATGTATTTGGGGAGTCAGTCATTAGAAGTCAGTCATGAAATGATGAATAGTCGTGTAATATTTTGGCCTCAGTTTTATTTTAACAAGTGTGACAAAATACTTTCAAGAAAGGTATGTATGTATAGTCGACCACAGATGAGTTGTCATTTGGAGGGGGTAGGGGTGGAATATATATTCGGGTGGAGTGTATCATGTTTTATATATGTGATGAAGAAGAAGGGTTAGAATTGCAGAACTTGAGAAAAAAGGTAACACATTATTGTCAGTGTTGCTGTCGAAAGATGCTAAGATGTAATACCAGAATAAGTGAGCCTACGAAATGCATGTTGAAGTATAGAATAATGGGTTAGCATCTTTTGTCAGCATGAGAACACTTTTTTAAGAAATTATGTCGTATTAACCAGAAAAAAAGAGGAAAACCAATTTGTGTCCACCATTGTGGTGGAAAATATTCAATGACTAGTTTTTATATGAAGTTGATTTCATGTTACTATCTTTCCTGTTGAGGACCATAAGTTTGAAATCATGAGAGAGAGCAGTGTAAACGCACTAGTGGTGGTGTGGAGGGGCTTGTGAAAGATACATTTTTCTGTATTGCAGAATATGAACCTTCGTTCATTTGTAAAAATGTTTTGGTTTGGAAAATATTGTGTTTTAAAGTTTCAATTTCGTAAATTGTGGAGGACCTGTCTGAGATTGTTTTCCCAACCTTGAGGCTGATTTTTTTTCCTAGCTTTTCAGACCTTGTGTTGGTGCTTGTATGTACTGTAAAATGATGGGATCTCAGTACCTAACTGAGCTACAAAGGAAAGTTTTTCGTCATTTGAAAGAAAAATAAACTGTCACATGTTAAAATAACTTTATATGACCCAAATGTGACCTCTGACCTCATACTTAATTTTTTCTGTACAACCTAAACTTTAGCTTCATACTGTAATTATTTTACGGTCTGTTAACAAAAATGTTACATCCTTAGTTGAGAGCATCTCTATAATAGGATGGTAGCTGTTAAAATTCTTGATGCATTGCCCAGTGATTTATCAGTACGGTAGACAGAATGCTGCCTAGATTTCAGCTTCTTGCAACGCAACAGTTGTTTTACCATCTCACCTTATGAATGGTTGCTTCCTTAGTCTTACGGCACTGATACATGAACTGTTATTAAGACGGGTGACACATTGACCACTGATGTACAGGGGAAAAAGTTGAGATGGCAGATTTCAAATATTAGAGCTTCATTACAAAATGTGCTATCTATTCAGAAGAAACTAAGAAAAGTGCAATTTTCCCGTTTTCATTTTTCAGTCCGAGAAAATCTACGTTGCTGCCATGCTTTTACTTTTAAAGGCTCTTAAACCACTAAGTGATATTTTGTTTTATTGCCCAAATGACTTTTCGAGTTATAATTCCTTAAAAACAATTATGCAATGAATGTTTAGTCTCTTTTGCATAAATACAGTGTTTTGAGATGAAGCTCTTCATTTTTCAGTGAGGGGATCCTCTCACCACAGCTCTGGCGCTGTGGTGTAGTGGTTAGGCTCTTTGCCTGTCATGTAAAAGACATGAGTTCAATCCCAGTCTTGGATGATCTGCGCTTTTCTCTTCTGGGATGTTTTCCTCTCTCAGCCCATGTTGGCCCTGGCAGGCAGTGTCGAAGTAGCCGGTCTTTTAAATATGACCTGACAACTTACAGTGTTGCAGGGGATGTAAAGCTGGTTACCAAACAAAAAAAAATATCACCGCAGCAAAGATAAAAACTTTTATTTATTTTGTTTTTGCTATGTCAAGTTGAAAGTACGGTAATCAATTTATCTGGCCCAATAAGGAGACTTGTGTGTGGGATGGTAAGGGGAGGGGATGTGTACTTGGCTGTATTCTGTATAAATCAGGTGCTTGCAGTGAAAATGCTGTTTTTATTGCCATACAAAAGTTGCGTTATATCACACTCGATTTTTCAATGAGATTGAATATAATTTTTTCAACCGACTTCAGTACCATAATGGTTAGGCTCTTTGTCTATCATGCGGAAGACCCGAGTTCAATCCCACATGCGAACGATCTCACTTTTCAACTGGGATTCATCCCTCTCAGCCCAGGTTGGCCATGACAGACAGGCTCAAAGCAGCTTGTCTCTTAAATGACTTTACAGTACTGCAGGGGACATAAACCTGGTAACCAAACGAATCATATTTTCGTCATTACCATTGAAAAATTCAGATACGGTGTAAACTTGATCTGATTGATGGATAAATGTTTATTTTTCTCTTAGTCACTTTTTGTTTGTTCAACTTGTCACATGCATTTCCCTTTTTTATTATTTATTTTTTTCAAGTTTAATCATTAATTGAATCACAGTTTTGATTCATAACAAACCACAAAATACCTCCCAGATGTTTACAAAAATCTGCAAACATATCTGCCATGATACAATTTTTACTGATTCTAGTAGGCCTGCATATTGTCCAACTTGAACTTGAATGTAAGGTTGGCTTCATTTAAACGATTAAATGTCAGCGACAAGCAAGAAAATTTTTCATTTATGCTGAATAACTCCATGTGGTCAAAATGCAACGGAAGACTCATTTTCACTGGTGAGGGGACATCTAGGATTGGCATTCTCACCTTTTATTTGTCTAAAATTTACCATACATCGGGAGAAGGGGGCCTTGACTCAGACACTTTGTTAGAAATGGTGGATAACCCATAACTGATGAGCAAAACAGTCGACAGATTCTTGTCTACTAATTTGAAACCAAAGAAATGATACATGTAGTTCTGCAAATTTATTTTTGTGTGGGTTTGTTTCAGTTTTATGAGAGGAAAAATGCTGTTACTATTGTATCAGATCTCTTTACTTTTGTATGGATGGCTCTTGAGTGTTCAAATATATTTGCTGTACCAGAGAGTAGCAGTATTGGCCTAGCTCACATTTAGCCTTTGTCTGCTAAACATTTTTTTCAGGGTCAAGGAATACTTAGCTATGAAGATGTACCAGTTTTTCTAGCAAGCATTTTTCTCTTCTGAAAGTTGTGATGCTATGGTTGTTCTTTCTCTCTCCTCCCCCGTCTCTCTCCCGCAGGGCTATTGTTTTTTCGTAGGTTTTGTGGAAAGGATTGATTAATTCTTTATGAATTACATGTAGTTTAGTAGTTTGTATGTTGAATTGAACTGGGCATAAAAAATGGTTCTACTAGGCTCTTTTTAATTGAATGAATTTCTTACTATGATCATACCTCATGGGAATAAACAAGCATGGCATTTTTAGCAATTTGCATTTCTCTTTTTCTTTTTTCATGTCTGTACACATATGTAATGGGATGAAAGGATGAAAATACAGAGGATGTTAAAACATTTCAGCAGCAGAAGTACATCATAAGTTGCAATGTATGAAAACCATTTATTGTACAGAGATGACTATTTTAATATTATTATTACATGTATCACTATTGATGCAGTGGAATTTAGCATAGAGTCGAGAGTGGTTGGTATGGAAACAGGAAACACTGGCACAACCCATTCAGGAATGGTTGGTTTATTTATCAGTTTTTAACGTCCCCTGCAATACTAGGGTCATTTGAGAGACAGGCTACTTCAACCCTGTCCGTTAGGGCCAACCCGGGAGGAGAGGGAAAAAAATCCCAACAGAAACAAACGCAGATCATCAGCATGAGGGATCGAACTCGGGTCTTCCGCATGAGGGATTGAACTCTGGTCTTCTGCATGATATGTGAAGAGACAGCACCGGTCATTCAGGAATGCAGATAGACATCTATAAAAAGCTATGACGGGACCGCCTTGTACAGCAAGTGGTTACGGCCTCCGACTGCCAGAGCGGGAACTCTTGAGTTTCAATCCATCCACATCAAAACAAAGACAAAAAAATGGAAGTTTAACCTACATAACATATCAATAAACTTGTGTGGGAGTTTAGATTTCTGTGTGTGAATTCATTAAATTATATTAAGAATAAAATCTGAAATTGGATAGTCTTGCAATTCTACCAATTCTCCTCACAGAAAAGAAATGATTCAATGAACTGTTGGGATTACCCAAATAGTTACACCTATTATCCAGATTTTTCTGAAACTATTCATTATCCAGCCTTTGTGAAAGGAACAGCACGTAGGCCTACTCATCAAAACGATTTGCAGACGAAACGGGACAGACTTGAATCCCCTGTTGATGGTTGATGGTGGCGCGGTTCTCTATCCGCATGAATAAGACGGAGGTTGACTTCAGTTGCATCCGGATTTTAAAAAAAATCTTTTCAGGAATGTAGCACACTTTAAGATCTGGGGTTAGCCTGGAAAGTACTGTTAACGGAAGAGACAAGAACGAGACCATCCCTCCTATCAATGACCAAGTCTGTTACTTCACCATGCCAAATACGGAACTAAAGAAGGGATGTTATCAGTGTTGGTCACATTGTAAGTTTAAAGGAACAGTTGTCTCCCATTTTTAGCCGTCAGGTATACTGTACTACAAAATGTTTAATTGTTCTATTCGACTTCGAGCGGGCCAGACGGCGCAGACTTGTTTGAACATAGTAATAATCTGGAGGGAAAAAAACATTGGTCTTATTCACGGTGAGTATAATTACTGGTATGGCAGTATCCCCATTATCACGATCGAAGGGGGGGAAAAGTGGAAGTAGAAGCATAGGGCTTGGACTTGGAGTATCTTTTTCATTTCCATCGCCCATAGGGCAGGCCTACATATCGCTGTTCTAAATTTAAGCATTTATCACAACAAAGGCCTTTATACACGTTGAAACTTTTATAGTATTGCCTACTTTGAGTCCAAGACGAAGGATTATGAACCAAAGCAATAACCTGTAACGACTATGCCATCCTTACGCATCTGAGCTATGATCTAAAGTCTAAAGCAATAACCTGTAACGATTATGCCAACCTTACGCATCTGAGCTATGATCGATACCGGGCCATTGTAATATGGAGCCACTATAGGCCTATATAAAGCAGGGCTTACAATGCAGCGTCTACTGTAATGTTAGATGGAAGCGAAACGTGATACCCTGCGTAGACGACTTGTACGCATACGTATGCCAAGATTAGTAAGGTTTGGTACGTAGGCCCTATGTATGCCTAGGTACGCTATACGTGGGTTGGGGCCGGGGAAGAAATGCGCTTCCAGGACCGGGGCTTTAGCAGGGGTTCATTCTCATAGAGGGGGTAGTCTGGCAAAAATGTGAGGAAGTGTACGAAAGGTGAAAATCCCTCCAAAAAGTGTGATATCATAATGAACAGCCCCTAAACGTGCTAATTAAGCAATACACTATACAGTCATAGTAATATTATTTTCAGTAGTTGGGTCAGTGTAGAGAAAGTGGGATAGAGATACAAGACACGGGCTTAGTGTCCATACAAACAAGAAAGCACTGCTTGCTTTTATCTTTTTGACCGCCTGAAAAATCTACCAAATTTGCTCTTCAAGCCATTTTCCCGCTTTCTTTATAACAGTTTTTTTTTTTTTATAACATTACTCGTTTTGCTTGCTACTAATCAATTAGCACCCGTCGCCACTGACACAAGATAAGGTAGAAATAAAGCCCCTAACCCGCCCCTTCTCCCCCCTCTTACCATGTCTGCTTCTCTCTGTCTCTCCTCTCTTTCTCTCAGTCTCTATCACTGCTTTCCTAACTCTCCTCTCTCGTCATCAGTTTCTCGTTCTCTTCCATTATTCTTCTCTTTCCCCGTCTCAAATGGCTAAAATAGCCGAAAAGGCTGGTGCCTCTATAAATAACTAACTGAAACTAACAAATCTTCTCAAATAACGTATACGAAAAGAAACCCAAAAAACTAGCCACCCTCTCCCCTATCCAGGAATCGTCAAAGGGTATCTTGCTCTCTCTCTCTCTCTCTCCGAGTCTGACTCTCTCTCTCTCTCCCTCCCCCCTCTCTCTTTCTCTCTCCCTATATCACCCACTCTCTCTCTCTCTCTCTCTCTCTCTCTCTCTTTCCCCCTCTCCCTCCACCTCCTCTCTCTCTCCCTCACCCCCCCCTCTCTCTCTCTCTCTCTCTCTCTCTCTCTCTCTCTCTTTGTCACACAATTCTCTCTCATTAAAGAGACGGGCTACTTTCACCCTGCCCATGCCTACACTGCAGGGCACCGACGCTGTGGGGTAGGCTAGTGGTTAGGCTCTTCACCTGTCAATGTCATGCTGAAGACCCGAGTTCGATACCGGTCGCGGACGATCTGCGTTTTGTTTTTCTGCTGGGATTTCCCTTCCTCGGGCCGGATTGGTCCTGACAGGCAGGGACGAAGTACCCCGTCTCTTAAATGACCTAACAGTATTGCAGTGGACGTAAAACTGGTAATCAAACCAAACCACCACATGGCCAACCCGGGCTGAGAGTGTCGGATTGACCCGGTAGAAAGACGCAGCTCAACAGCAGGTCTCCACGTGGCTATTGAAGTCGGGTCTTCTGCATAATACATGTAGGCCTACAGATAAGTGAAGAGCCCAACTTAATTATCTCAATGTCAAATGTCAACAAAGATAGAAAGAAGAAAAAAAGATGATACACCTACCAACCTCCTCCTCTCCCGACTTCCATCCTAAATGTTGAAGGCTTGTATTATGTCCCCCCCCCCCCCCCCTCCCCCCTCTCCCCCAAAAAACCAA
>JAUKPP010221464.1:0-11868 GCA_032273245.1 Phyllaplysia taylori | reverse complement strand
TTAAAATTTTTATTGTGATTGATGTATGCCTGCAAATTCCCTGGCATCAATGAGCTTTATGTTAAAGACTAGATTTTGAAGAGAGAAAAAAAAGTGTTCAGCCCTGAATGATACTCAAGCACTGCACATTTAGCATTTATTTTTGTTTACAGGCTTTGTTGGTAGAAAGTGTGCTGTCCATCACAATTTTTAAATGAGATGAAATTTAACAGAATTTCCTTTCTTGACCATTTGCCTTGGAAATTCACTTATGAATGGCCCTGCCCAACTGAGGGTAATTTTGACACCATCAGCATAAATGAAAAAGATTCATGGATATGACATAAGTGTAAGGCATACATGCAGTCATATTGTGTTCGACTGAAATCGATTATGTAACCAGTGAAGTGTTACCTTATAATTGTTACAAATATGGTACGTCCAATTCTCTTCAATAAAGTACGGTACCTTAAATGTCAGTACTAGTACTTCTACATTGATGTCAATTTTTTTGTTATGGGATGGACAGTTCTTTGTGTGAGATCATGTGCTTGATGAGAATCCTATTTATGATTACAAGGAATTCTCGTTCTATCAAGATGATGCTCCTGAAATCTCTCTGAATTGCTCATTTTTTTATAGTCAACAAAAAGTGCCATGCTTTGAAGCGTAAAATTTCTTATCAATATCATTGCTCGTAAAACTAAAGAAATATGGAAGGCCTTTCTTTTACTTTTTTCAAGGCTTCATCTTATTGTTACCATATATAATTGTATTCATTGTTGTATTTTGTACCAAAAGAATTTGTATCATTTGTGCATAAATTCTTTTTTTCTTAATGAAAACTTTTTACGAAGTATTTGAAATACTTGCTATTTTTGTCAAATGAAAAAAAACATGAGTGGTTTGTTCAAGTTTTTTCAAAGCGTTGAATGATATTATTGATTTGCACTCCCAAATTCTTTTAGTGTCGTAAGACCTTTTTTGTGTGTGTAATTTCTTTTCACCATTTTCAGTATTCTGTGTTGTAAACATGCTCTGTTTTGAGATTTGTCGTAAAGGACTGATCTGATGTTGATCTGACAGCAAACATCAAAGTGCCATTTTGTCATATATACATAAAGTAATGATCTGTTTAGGGATGTTGCTGATAATTAAATATTAAAATTTATTTTGAAACGTTAACGGTATCTTCTCTGCAGTATTCTTTGTCTCATTTTGCTTGAGCACTGGCCTGTGACTATTACAGGTGTCCAAAGATAGTGTAACCATTTGTGGTACAGTGGGAATTGATGAAATTACATTGTGCATTGATGTCTCGGAGCATTTTTCCATATGGTAGCCTATTTGCTTTAGCTTATTCTGCTGGAAACTGCCATTCCCAAACTGAAGTGGTAAACATAACATTTAAAATAACGAGAAAATGCTGATTGATATTGTTGGTTTGCTCTCTCAAATGATTTTTTGTCCTCAGTTTTGTTGTTTGCTTCTGTCTGTACTCTTGTTGTAAATCTGTTCTGATTTGAAACTCTATACTAAAGCACTGATCTGATGTTGATCTGAAGCTATTCATCAAACATCAAGAAAGATGATCTGTTTAGGGGTGGTGCTGATTACAATTTATATTAAAGTGTTGTTATCTTCTCTGCAGTATTCTTTATTTCTGTTTTGTATGAGCACTGGCCTGTGACTATTAGAGGTTTCCGAAGATAGAAGTCTACATGTTTTGTAGCTGTTTGTGGTGGTATGAAAAGCGATGAAGAAATTACATAGAGCATTATTTCACATTGCTTTAAGTCACTTACTGCATTAATTGTGTGTGCTGGCCATTTGTAAGCATTTTTCTTAGCACTACTACTGTTGCCCAGGTTTTGATTGTAGAGATTTGAAACATCTCAGAAAACAAACAAATACACTGCCAAATATTATTGATGTAAATCGATTCATGAATTTTTTTTAAAATCAGGCCAGAATAAATTATTTTTAAAAAGGTGTTTTTTTTCACTGAATGTGAATGGCAAAACACAACACTAGATCTTGATCCAGAAGCCACACTCTTTCCCCACAAGGAGCGATCATCTACGTCACTTCCACCATCCTGTGACTAACAAAAGAAATTATCTTGAATTATAGACATAGGCAGGGTTCTGACAAAACTGTCCAGACCTACACTCTCATCAGCTTAGTCTGAATCATACATTGCTATAGTACCCGGTACCAGTACTACCAGGCATCAACTTTGACTACATTATAAAGATTCTTAAGGAGCATCCGAGCAGCACAAAAATTTAAAACTGCTGTAACTGTCAAAAAACATGTCCTTGTTTCACCATTCACAAATTCTGAGTATATATAATAGAGGATGAAGTACTGGTATTTTTTGGTGAGCTTTGATACCACCCGTTTTTTCCTTTTGGGATAGTTGCATTGCAAAGTCATTGATGCAAGCCATCGTATGATTCACAGACTACTCAGCTCATTTCTAGTGCAGTCCATCTCAATCATTGTCAAAGGCAGCTTCTGCAGGCTTGCTATTCATGCTGGCTTTATACAGTTTGAAGATCACCAACAGTGCCAGTTATAGCCATACTTTTAAACATTTTTTGTGTGGGATAGCCACTGTTTTTATTTGGTATTGATTACTCTCACAACTAAAGCAACATTCTACATGGCAGTAGTAATTTGACCTTTTCATTTGATATAATCTATAATACATTTCATTCGGTATAGTGTTTCCAAATCCAATCTTCAGTAAATTTTTTTATCCGTGGGTTTTTCATTTTCTGTACTCACCTGGTCCAAGTGTTCAATACAAGTGGGCATAGATGAGTTTGTCACTGTCAAACTTTGAAAAAATATTCTTTTTAAAAGTTGCAACCTGTCAAGAGTCTCTCATCATGGGCGCAAGATTGCCGGCTGTAGCCGGCAAAATCAACCCTCTGACAGGCACCTTGCCGGCAAAACCACGTCGCCGAGATTGGAAAAAATATGCGTAAAATATCGAAAAAAACAGAGAAAAAAAAAATCTTGCAGGCAAATCAAAATTTGCCTTCCTGGGTTGCAGGCTTTTTGGGGGCTGTATGCTTGCACCCATGTCTCTCATCAGTCCTCCAAAAGCACAAAGTTTCAATTTCCTTGGGGGCTTCTCCCAAGTCAGACTCCTGCCTGGGTTGGTTGCATTTTTTCTCCTTTCTCAATGCTATCAGTCTTGATAAACAGTTCACTCAAATCGGTAACCGCTTACGCAGGTTGTGTCAGAAATACCTAACCCATCTCAGCAATTAATACAATACATTATTGCAGTTTCATTATACTTTTACTAGACGGATTGGATGGGTAAGGGAAGTCGGGCTTCAATTGTGCCCTGTGTACATTTGTACATTTTTGTATCTCAATATTTTTTGTGTTTTATTAATCAGTACCACAGGTGCAGCATCACGCACACAGTAGCCTCTATACAGTACGTTTAAAGTGCAGCTTAGTCATTTTATCTTTTGATATCCTTACATCAGTTTATTGTACTTAATAGGACTACAGAATGATACTGAATATTACTGACAAAGGGATTTGTTTTACCATGGAAATGGGTCTGGGAGTTATATATTTTAAGGTTTTTGTCAGTAATCTGTTGAACCCAGCAATTAAGTAATTAAAAATTTCAAGGGAAGCAAAATTCTTGAATTTCAACTTTTATAATCCCAGAATTGCATGTTATAAATATGTTTCAAAGTACATGTAGTAGGCCTATTTTTCAGGGGAAAATCTGACGATGGCTTGACTGTTAGGTTATCATCTCAAACATAGGCTAGTTTTTTAAAAATTGTTTGGGTTATCACTGTTTGCCACCTTGCTAACATTTTGTTTCATGATACAATGTAATAGTAATAGCTTCTGGACTGTTCTCGCGTAGTATCAATTACTAAAGAGTAATGTAATGACTTGTCCATCTGTAACAACACAGCATTTTCTACCTAGTCACTGACCTTAGATTGTTTTCTTAACTTACTTTTTACTACATGTACTACTATTTCTAAGAAATATGTTAGGCCTACAATTTATATCATGTAAGCATTTTTCTCATTGGAATAATTTGGGCTATGCTCTGTCAAATTTATTAAATATAATACATGGCCATGCTTCTACTTTTGTTTCAAGAAATCAACACTTGAATTTTGTTTAAGTTAAGAAGAGGTGCTATCCAAAAGTTGTGAATTTTAGTTCTACTTTTTGTAAAACTTCTCCGTTCCGTTTAGAAATATATAATAATGCCAGGTGCTATCCAGGACTTGGCCATTTTTTTTTTATTGAGTGCTTACATATATTATTATATTCTTTGATTTCACACCATGAAGGGATGTGGTGCTACTACTAGATCTAGTGTAATATTTTTTATTAATTATACTGTTTTTGGCGTCATGTTGATTTTTTTCAGCAGTTTACAGAGCAATTGAAATTTTGTGTTCACTTAGCTTTTCATTTTTGCATTGTTAAAAATACAGGGCATCACTTTTATATGTGTGTAGTCCACGCTCTGTGTGGTTCTTTTTCAGATCGTACAAAACACTGACACATTCTGAATGACTATTTTTAAAGTTCTATAATTATGCCCACACAGCATGTGGTCTTTTGCAACGATTAGTTCAGTTGTCTTTGAAATCCCAAATAAAACATCTATCTCTGGTATAAGTTGTTTGGGTGTCTCTTTTTAACTCACTCCTGACTGTTCTCGCAAATGTTGAGATTTTTTTTCAATGAACGCTTCCCGACTGTTTTCGCAAGTATTGCGATACTAACTTCAACATTTTTTTTTCTGCCTAAGGGATCGCAACTCTTGCGAGATAGGTGCGGGGAAAGTATTCTCCAGAGTTATATATACCCTTTAATTTGATCTAAGTTTTGTTTCGCTCGGCACCCAGTTAGATTTTTTATGAATTTTTTTAGCTGACTACCCAGTCCAAGCTCCAATAGTTCCAGGCCGAAGCGTAAAGCAGCCAAAACAAGAGCGAATATTTTTTAATAGGTCGAAAATTCTGACAATTCTGATAGATTTGTGTACTCAGACTCAGACAATGATCCAGAATAATATGTGCAACCTCAGGCCAAGAAACCTCGAAATTCGCATGAGAGTGACAATGTGAGTGGTGAAGGTGTTAGTGTTAGCAAAGGGAAAGCCCCGAAGGGGAAAGGTAGCAAAGGCCTCTATTGAAAAATTTGTGAGTGAAAAAAGTATACAAGATAAACACATTCTGTTTGCTTTGAAATACATTTTATTATGTATACTTTCAACATGGCAAACAACAAGTGTGTATCTTGAATACATTTGTCACACTGATTTTTTAAAAACACCCCCGAAACTGCAGTGGCTGGGGCCAATCTGCCAAAAAATGTGCAGTTGTGACTGAGTTAAAAAATTTGGAATCAAGAACTGATGGAAAGAAACACATTACATAATATGTATCTTTTGCAGGCCCTTCAAAAAGAATAACAAATTGGTCTTAAATGAAAACAAGGTTCACACCACCTCCTTGAATTCAAGAAGTCCTTAAAAATCTCCTTGAATTTTGCCGGATTGGACATGAATATAAGTTTTGTTGGAAAATTGAAACTACGATTCCTTTCCAACAAATGTAGGCCTATTCGGATTGCTCTTTTTGCACCGAAAAAAATGGCATGAATTTCTTGACGAAATCTCCTTGAATTTTTAAAATTTCTCCTTGTAACCTCCATGAAATCTCCTTGAATTTGGTGGGGATTTCATCGCATGAACCTTGAAAATAAAAGTATTGGCCCCAGGTAACAAATATATGACATGGAGATGTATTAAAAAGCAATCAGGACCAATTTTTTTGTTCAAATTACCTTGCTCTGCTTAGTTTTGTTCGGATATTTTTACACCTCTTGTACACTGTAAGGTCATTTTAGAGGCGGACTATTTAGACCCTGCCTGTCAGGGCTAACTGGACTGAGAGGGACACAACATCCCACAGAAAGACGGGGATGTTCGTCATACGTGGGGATCAATCTCAGGTCCTCTCCCTGGATAAGTTAAGGGCCTAACTATTACAACACAGGTGCTGGTTTTTGTACTGTATGCCCCATGATCATTGAATGATGTACAAGTGACTGTATTCGATACACAAACCTCAATCAAAATGAAAATGTACAGGGGGACTTCTTAATTTCATGAGCAATGGTAGATGCGACATTAACTATGCCTTCCATTACGTGTACTCTCATGTAATTACAATGAATTCACCACGTGCATTTTGGTTGAGGTTCGTGATTTTTATCAGTACCGTACAGCGTTACAACCTCTCTTGAATTCTTTTGGATCCCAAATTGCAGAATCTCTGTTGGAGGGCCACTTTCTTTTCTTGTCTCTACACAAGACATTCCTCATACACTGTGTACCATACTTTACAGCATGTAGATATATAATGATACTTTTCATGAATCACCTTTTCTCACACTTATTTGTTAGTGGGAGAATATGTTGGCTGACAGGCCAAGTGCAGGCTTTGCAAACCAGCAAAATAATTTTGTTCCCATGAATTTTTAGAACAACTCTCCTTTAGTTCATCAGTCAGTCAAAACAACTTACCAGTATTAGAAGAGGCCATATGTATGGGTCGAAGTAGCCCGTCACTTATACGACTTTACAGTGTTGCATGGGATGCAAAACTGGTAAGCAAATCATGATAGAAATAGTAGCCCACATAGTTCTTACAAAGACAAGCCGTTATAGAGCTGTTTTGGAAACCTGATGACCTAACCTAATTAATCCATACTAGGCATCGTGTCTGGGATGAATTGAAATGAAGACTTCTTTGGCAGCAGCTCCCAATTTAACACTACACTTTGACTACACCTCTTTTTGCACAGGTTGTAGAAATGCTAAATTCAATAGACGGACACTAGCTCACAACATCACGTGCAAGCGGGGAGTGTTAAAAGTGAAAGTGTGGAAAAAACACTCGCGTGTTCAGGGCGAAGGGCGCTCACTGGTGAAGAGCAAGCAAACATAAAGTTAAAGTAAAAAAATGACTACTTTTAGAAAAATAGGAAAAATGGCTTAAGAGAAAAAAAAATAATTGCAGGCAGTCAGAAAGACGGAACAAGCATTGCTTTTTTGCTTGTGTGGACGATACGCCCGTGCGCGTGTTTCATTTACATTATAGTATAAGTAGGGCCTGCTCGACACGCGTTTCAATTTTACGCTCGGAATTGAATGAAATGTTCGTATAAATCAACACTGGTGAGGGTGCATGGTTGAGGATGCGCCTGAAAGCCCATAGTAGTAGTTTTATGTAACGGAATTCCGAAGAGTACTATGGTATTCATTTTGATACATGTAAATAATTAAAGTGGGACGGTTGGGACCAACGACCCCTGTATCTATACAGTTCGCGATGGTTGGGACTGACCAAGAGGGCAAGAAGATCCTGGATCTGACCTCTGAACCCCCCATCCCTCGAGTATTAGTATTGCCAGGTCTCAACTTGAAGAAGCACTAGCAGGAGGACAATCAAGACAAAATAAGCTAGGTCTACATGTAAAGATATTGATGCATGCTTCAGCGTTATTAAAGTTTGATTGCATCTAAAAAGAAATATGAAATTGCCTGTCGCCAACCCGACAACCAAGAAACATAAAGCATTTCCACGATTAAAGAAACACTGAGTTCTAGATTTAGTTCTATAAAGCAGCAAGCCTGGCACTTCTGAAATCCTTACTTTCTCTTTTCCTGGCTCGTATAAGTGACCTCTGACCTTTCACCCTAGAGGCTCGGCCTTATCAGATCTTGAGGGCAGCAGCAAAGTACATCATCAAGTTCCAAGTACAAATGTACCAGCCAAGCACAGCCAAAAAAAACAACAATGCGTTGAAGTCACTGACCTCTGAAGTACAGAAGAGAGAATGTGGGCCACAGTGCCTACTCGCGTAACAGGTCGCTGTGTTTTGTCATTTTTATTTAAGAGGCGTCCGGTCTGCAAGGTAGGTAGGCCTCATTGTAGCATGTAGCCACAGATACTGTATACAGTGTTTGTGATGTAGCCTAGTTTTACTTGTAGCTGTAGCCTAGACTTAGTCCTTAGACAGTAGTTCAGTTGTGTGTGTGTCGCCAGGTTTATCGTCAGCTCTTGATGCAGGCTACGGTAAGATTGAAGAATACCGGACCAGCAATGATTTCCCCCAGTTTTTAACTCTCTAACTCTAACATGAAGAATCTCGGATAGATCTATTCATTATTGATTGTCAGGGGGGAGACGGTCGTGGGCAGTTGAGTAGGTCTACCATGTAGATCTAGACTGTGTTCTATGTTCTCATCAACATGTAGAATCTAAAACTGCACAACATCTAATTCTAATTCTAATCTGATCGGTAGAGTATAGGTGGACCTCGGGGTCCCTGTATCCTATACTACATTTGTGCTTATCGTTGTCTGACTGGAGTTAGGAGTACAAGTAGATATTGTTTGGGTGCAGAGTGCAGAGCTCCTTGCAATATGTAAATCTTAATAATAATAATAATAACCATGCTCATGAGAATACAATTTTTGCAGACACAAGGGGTGGGGGAGGGGGGGGGGGGAGAGAGTTCTAACTTAATGAAAACCTTTGTATAAATGAAGTGTATCAAGTATATATATATATAATATGGTGGTTATTGGCCATGGAATACTTACTCCTCCTGGCTCATATGTCTTTGACTTTGCACAATAAATATTCTAGCCTTCAATGATTCTAATCTATTTTGTAAGAACTAGTGTAAATCCCTGTTCGTTGCACGGGTACGGTAGTAGTAGTAGTAGATTAGATACTATTAATTTTGTCGCTATTATAATAATGGTAGCCCATGGACCTTGTATCTATGTAGTATGCCTACCCGACATATCCTTCTCTCTGTTGATCTTTCCAGCATACTTTTCTTAGACACTAACCCCACTGCCACAGTTGGAAGCCACGCTTGGAACTTCTCCCAATCCCCCAGAACCCCTGACCCAGGAACACAATTTTTCTGATTTTTCACTCATAAGCACTTGATCTGAAAGCTGCTTTCATAGTAAAGGTAAAGAGAAGTTAAAAACATAGCGTTGAGAACGAACTTTTAAAAAAATATAAAAAATAATATCATGCAAACACTGCTTTCTTTAACGCCAGCAAAGCACACAGTTGAGATTGGGATGAATTTTTTAAGCCCTAAATGGTGGAAATCCGTTTAGTAATAAAGTCTGGAGCCTTGACACAAAAAACCCTCAGTTTTTTTTATATTAGATAACGCACAATTTTGTTTTGCACTCTTTGAGATAAAATGTTCTTATGATCTTGGTTTTGACATTTTGAACTGATTAATTAAAATATATATGTATTTGTATTTCACATGTGTGTATCAGAAAAATAGTTATCATAGGTTAGAATGGAAAAATACAAGGAAATAAATCTTTGCAAAACCCTCTGCAGTTGTGCAATAGATCCGTCAGCATGGTGGCAGCACAGAAGTGGGTTGTTGTGAAGCCCTTCAGAGAGGATTTGTCCACAGACAGCTTCAAGCTTGTTCAGGAGGAACTGCCTGCTGTCAATGATGGTGGTAAGGAAAAGAAAAGAAGACTTTCTCGATCCTCATAGGGGAAACTCATTTTACAATGGAGTTTTACAAGCATATATGTATTCACAATTCAAATTCAAATTATTTTCAAATTATAATGCATGTAGTACATGATGGTAACAAAACAGCATATATATAACACTATCATATGAAAAATAATTAAAATGAAAAGACCACTTTATTCATCCCCGTAGGGAAATTCATGTTACAGATGGTGTATACATGTACAATGACATTCATAATATGTACAGAAATGACACAGGCCTAACCACAAATCAACATAATAATGTTAGTCATGAAAATACCACATTCACACACACCACTGACAGTGACAGTCGCCACAGTGCAGCGCCCATGTAATACAATAGTAACGATATGACAATCATCATAAATTACAAACATTGAAGAATAATGGAATAATAATAAATTTTTTTAATACAGATATCATTACCCCCAGCAGGCTCAATAGCATTGAGAAGCATGTTTATGACATTATAATTTAGCATTTTTTTCATGTGTTGAAACTCACCATACTGACAAGGTCTTTCACTGTCTATGCCGTCTACCCATCGACACCTGGGTATGGTGAGGAAAATTCGTGTAACGTGCCTTTCCCAAGGACACAAAACCAGGCCTGAGCTGGGATTCGAACCTGCAACCTTCCGATGATGAGTCCGGCAGCCTAACCACAGACTACAGACGCCACTCAATATAAATTTAAATCAACCATCCACACCCAAGTATTATACCGGTAATAAAAATGATGAAATGAAATTACGTATATTTATCATGAAGGCCCTATAATAAAAATGATGATGATCATCATAGTTAATTGTATACAGAACAGCAGGACTACTGAAAGACAAATTATTAAACCACAACAATTTACAAGTTTGGTGCACAAACGTAAAGACTCATACAGAAATTAGCGTTACTATTATTATTCCCTGTGGCTCACTTTCTTCAAAGAAACTTTTATCTCAATTTTCTCACTCAATACAATACTTTTTCTACCGTGTCTACAGCCGGGTACCCATTTATACCTGGATGAAGTGAGGAAAATTTGTGTAAAGTGCCTTTCCCAAGGACACAACGTGGGGCCGGAGTTGGGATTCGAACCGGCAACTTTCCGATTATGAGTCTGGCAGCCTAACCACTAGACCACAGGCGCATTTTGAAGAATCATCGTAGGATGTCTCTTTTTACAATATGAAATTACTGTAGTTATAGGCTCACTATTAACAATACCAGCACATTTTTATTTGTGAGAGTAGTTCCAAACTTTCTAGAGTCATAACGGGCATGGACAATGAAAAGACAGTGAACATTTAAAGCAAAAAGACAAAGCGTTTTAGGCCAGAAGGGTTTTTCACTTTCTATGCTCTTTCTTTTTGCGCAGAGATTTTGGTACAGGCCCTATTCTTCACAGTAGACCCCTACATGAGGTGAGTAGCCTTGGGATAGAGCAGTCGAACCTGTCCATGACGGTCACTCAAGATCATGGGGTGTAAAGTGTCTGTTATGGGCGGGTAGTTTCTATTGAAAGGTTCCTATTCAGGGTCACTTACTCTACTGCATGATGAGATTAGACTGAATTCTCATGAACAGCAAGTAAATCCTCACCAGCAACACGGATAATGCAAAAGTTGAGTGTAGGGGCCGACACAGTGATTTCTTGGGGATCTAAGATGCACAATGGTCATTATCAGAACAGTTTTGGGGATTGGGCAGGACATCTTTAACAGCAATCTCCTCATAAGTGACCTCTATGACCTGGTGGAGAGGCCACTTTGTCTCAGAAAATTGCTGACCTTGTCCATGTGGGGCAGGGCGTGTTATGGAGCGGTTAAAGATTTAGGAAAAAAACAAGGGTGTCATGGGGAAATGGCTGTTAGTACAGGTAGCCACTATGGGGTAGCGAATGCCGAGGCAGGTTTGGCCTTGCCAATGTCACCCAGTACTAGTCCACATTATAGCTCCACTGTTTTGAAGGTCCATGGCTGACAGAAAAATGCGGTGCAGAATGTAGGCCCTAGCATGAATCTCATCTGTAAATTCAAATTATGTAGAAGCCATTTTTTATCAGGTGTTACATTGTTTTTCAAGTTGGCTACTCGGTCAATGTATCACATTTTCAAAAAGTTCATTACCAATGTTTATCCTTTCTTAAAAAAATTTATGCCTCAGGGAGACAATTATTTCCTTCTCGGGCTTCTTTTTTTGCGCATCGCTACAGATGTGGATCGTAGCTAACAAATTACCACTTTATTTTTCTAGGTAGGG
>JAUKPP010221242.1:0-13824 GCA_032273245.1 Phyllaplysia taylori | reverse complement strand
TGTCTTAATCTCTATGAAACTTCACAAAAATGTGTCCCCTTGGCTTTCTCAATGACATGCCAACTATGAAAGAAATTTATTATAAAATGAGGAAATTATTACACTTTTAGAGGGTTCTGTTGTTTTTTTGACACCCGGTACATATGAAACAATTAGTTTTATAGTATGTTGTTTCTAAGTGCTATTTGTTTTTGGGTTTTTTTATATACATTGTCAGAAATAAGCATAATATTTTGGCCATTAACTTTCTTGACTGGTAAATTTTCTACTGACATCTATTATTTTGACAGGGATATAGAGTTTTCACTGAAGGTTCTTTTGTTTTGTGTGGCCTTGTTATTGCGGAAACATTGCAAAAATGTTCAACCCCCTTGTTCACCAGCAAAATGGTGCAGGTAGAGAAACAAAGACAGAAAGTTATATGAAAAGCATTATTTTGAGGGCAGAGAAAATCTTTGTAGATGAGAATGTAACTATTTATAATTTCTTACAACTTTCATCACATTTATTTTTCTACAATGTCCTCTGTTTCAGCTGAACCTCGATGAAGGTCCACTGTTGGCAGAGATCCACCAAGAACAAATTGCCTACGGATTTGGCAATCCAGCTTTTTAGAAGCAGTATTACTACAACATTTTCTGAGCACTGTGATATCCATACTTATTAAAAGGAATGTTATTTTCTTCATAATATGCCAAAATTTGAAATCTCGATCGAATCCCCTTATATTATGAAGGTTTGATTTAATGTCAGGATTAATTACACATGAATACCAAGGTTTTTATCAAATGGCAGATCTTGTGTACATATGAAGTGACCCTAAGACTCAATCCCTAGGCTCCTTCCGTCCTTCCTGAAGATTGTGTCATTTTTTAATTTTTTTTACGCTAATGTTGATTTGCTACCATTTTAGTCATTGGAGAGGCCATTTTGCATAAGCAATATAGGCCAAGTAAATATTTACAGTCATCCTTTTTTTTAAACATAATGAAATGAGAAAGGGCTTTACTTCAACGGAAGACAACAAACACTTCAGTTCTCTATGGATGAGTTGATGTTGTCTGGGATCGAAAAACAGATAAATTCATCAGGAGTTTTAGAACTTAATCATTGTATAATGTAAAAATAAGAAACGTTGGGACCCAAGAAAACAACAGTCTTAACTGAAGATCAACTCAAATGAGATTGACGCAAGCGCAGTCAGTTGAAATTAAATAGCATCATCCCACTGACCAGGGCAGATGACCCATCACATGTGTGTGTCTTAAGTGAGCTTGAATTTAGGGCAAATCATCTCGAGCTAAGATGAGAAAATAATCCGTGAATATCTGCTTCATTGTCATTAACACTTTGCACGTCTGCCATTTTTGTGATACGCACCTCATAGTTAAACATACAAGAAAATACCAAGTTAAAGAGCATGGGTCTTTAATTGCCTCTGGAAGTAGACAGTGTCTGGTTCTCCAGTATGTATTTTCAACAGTCCTCCTTTGATATCAGCAGAGAAGTGAACACCTTCGTAACATAGGTGTTGATTTTGCATAGTTCTGTATAGTGTGGCTGTAACGTTTTGTGTTCTTGACGTTGCCAGTTGCCTTAAAGAATGTTTTCTTTAACTTTTCTAGAAACGAATGGGAAAAAAGTGCAGACTAGCTCTCTAGATTGTGCATCAATCTTTTGACCTTATACATCGACAGGTAACCGAATTCCAACAATATTTTGCATTACATTCCATTCGCTGTCATTCCGTGTAATGACTTTTATGTCCGTCCATCTTGTTTTGAAGCTTTCTGGAAATAAATTATATGTGATGATGACAGACCCGTGTCTTCTTTTCGTTGTGTATTATTTTGTTTTGGCTAACGTCTTTTGCAACACTGGAAGGCCATATACCAGATGGGCTACTTCAACCCTGCCTGCCTGGACCGACAGGGACGAATCCCAACAAAAAGATGTAGATGCTTGTTTGAACATGGGATCGAATTAGGATGTTCTGCATGAAAGGCAAACAGCCTAACCATTACAGAAGAGACCCTGGTGTTTTCACATCAATAATTATACTCCTTCCTTGTTTTGATTTGCGGTGTTTCTTTTGCATAAAACAGCACAACGACCCAAAGATAAAATGCAATTTCTATTTCGGAACCAAAAGAATATGATGAAGATGTGAAAGCAATATTTTTAAACTAATACTTTGGCATTAAAAAGGGAGAATGTTTTTTGTATTGTGGAAAGTAGAGCACCACCATCCCGCCAAAATGCACCTATCTAGGACATACTGTAGGCTACTCTAACTACAGTGGAGTGTTTCTCCATGATCTCAGGTCATTCATCATAAAATACCTTGAGCCTCTTGGCTTAGTGTTACCTTGGCTACGCCCTCAGTTTGTTATGATTTCTCTTGTCCTTTGTGGGTACAACGTACCTCGTGCTTCGTTTGCACTGTATAATAACAATAATAATAACAATAATAATAATAATAATAATACATATAATCATAATAATACTAATCATCATAATAATAATAATCATAATAATAATAATAATAATAATAATTCTTTCTTAAAAGAAAAAAAGCCCAAGGGAGACAATTGTTTAGTCTTCAGGCTCCTTTTTTGTCAAGCGCTACAGATGTGGATCGTGGCTAAAAAATAACCACTTCATTTTTCTAGGTAAATTAATGCAGCATTCCAGTGCACTGCACCATAATCTGATAGCTTTGAGGTTAAACCATCGAGAAATCTAAGTTTTAAAAAATTTAGTCACTTTACAAAATGGAGAAAAACAACAAGACCTCCCTGACCCTGAGCTACTTTATTATTGTTGGCACGAAGATACGCAGTCGCTGACCGGCGTTGTGGTGTAATGGTTCGGCCCTTCGCCTTGCATGCGGGAAGACCCTAGATCGATCCCCGGTCGCGGACGATCTGGCTTTTTTTCTGCTGGGATTTTTCCCCTCTTAGTCCGGGTTGGCCCTGACAGGCAGGGTCGAAGTAGCCCGTCTCTTAAATGACCTTACAATGTTGCAGGGGACGTAAAACTGGTAACCAAACCAAAACGCAGCCGCTGAACGAAACTTGGTGTGAAAACCTACACTAGGCCTACTTATTGTGTCCCCTGTAGGGGAGTGGTAGCAAAGATTGTAAAGGGCCTTTGGTGGTGGTCACTCCTGCCACCAGAGTATACGCCGCTACCCGGGTGCCAGGGGTTAATAGATTTTGATGGTTCTTTTCAAGGACACAACGTCGGGCCTGAGCTTGGATTCGAACCCGCAACCTTCTGATTACGAGTCGAGCAGTCTAACCATTAGACTACCGACGCCACACAAGAGTATAGCAATCTTTTTGCAATGTTCTAACGAGGCAAGTGTGTGTGACTGACTTACCATTCGCATTTTGGTATGGTTTGGTCACCAGTTTTACGTCCTATGCAACACCTTAAAGTCATTCAAGAGACGGGCTGTTTCGACCCCGCCAGGGCCAACCCGGACTAAGAGGGAAACGTATCCCAGCAGAAAAAAAAATCTAGATCGTCCGCACTTGGGATCGAACTTAGGTCTTCCGCATGATAGGCGACGAGCCTAACCATTGCACTACAGACGCCGGTTGACCATCCGCACTGCAGATGTCTTGTATTATGGTGTTGTCTGCTCCTCCTTCCTAAATGCCACTTTTTTGGGGTCTTTTTTAAAAATAATTATAATCTATTTCCTGGTGAAAAATAACCCGACAGTGTCGAAAGTGTTCTAAAACGTAAAAAAAAACAACCGCACCCCAACTTCGTATATTTATTTTAATCAACTTTCAGGACAGTAGCGACTAGGATCATCCAGAAAGAAGTAGGTTTGGTTTGGTTACCAGTTTTACGTCCCCTGCAACACTGGAAAGAAGTAGAAAGTGCAGGCCACACCAAATCGCCTCCGCGACAATTCTGTATGACATTAATTCCACTTCATGAATAGAGATATACATGTAGAAACCAGGGCTGTGGTGTAATGGTTTTGCCCTTCGTCTATCATGCGGAAGATCCCAGTTCGATCCCGCGTGCGGACGATCTGCGTTTTTTTCTGCTGGGATTTTTTTCCACATCAGCCCTGCTGGCCCTGATAGGCAGGGTCGAAGTACCCCGTTTCTTAAATTATGATCTTTCAGTGTTGCAGGGGACGTAAAATGGTAACCAAACCAAACCAAGAGAGATTAAACATCATTCTCATAATGCTTGTAAGAAACACAATATCAGACAGCTTGTTCCTTGTCTCCTCCTACTCCGTGCCGTTCTTGTCGCTTGCCTTGCTTCTCTTCTCTTCTTCCTTGTCTACTCCTTCCCTTTCAACCACACCCCTGATCTTAGGGTAGGTAAGATCAAACGCCTAGTCTTCTCGGATAAAGAAAAAAATATCGTAGCCCCGGTCTGCATGTTAAAGATCCCTTGGTGGTTGAAAATTGAAAAGAGTAGGCCTATTACTATTAGGCCGCCGCCCGGTCAAAACTCAAAATTAATCCCTACCCAAAATTCTTTGGAATGGTTCTCGGCGCTGAAATGACCTTATAGAGTCGATGAAGCCGTAAAACCCTAACCAAAACCAAAACAAAAGACACATTGTTTTTATCGAAGTTTATTCAGGGGTGCAAATAAATTAGATATAACATTTCACAGTATACGTACGTCACTTCAACACAGAACATTTAGAAATCCAATGTGGATGAAAGAAACCTTTCAGTAATGTCATGGATTTCTTTTCTTCTTTGAAAGTGGTTTTCTTCCTTAGCGTGGAAAAATTACCTCAATTTGAGGGAATTACAATAAAGAATTTTTATGAAGAGCTTCAGTAGGAAGCTGCTGTAGCAAAGATAAGATAGAGTGAAATAAATAGAAGAAGAAAAGAAAATTGTTGATACCGGTATGCATACATACAATGATTTCTATTTGTTGCCGTTTAAGAACATTTTGAAAGTCCAAACTAACTGCAAATTTTTCTTGAATTAAAATCAATAAAATTTGCACCTATATAACACATAATAAGCGTATATTTGGTATAAAACAATCTCGTAGCCAAATTCTTGAACAACATGAATATTTTTTTTACCTATAAATACAATAATAATATCTATCATAGTGCATTAGTATAATCGATAGTTTATTAAAGAGGATTCTGATTCAACTTCTTTACCCAAAAGGTTGTGGAAGAGCCTGTTTTGACCAGTGCTATAATCTTCTCTTACATTAAACTTACAAAGAAATCAGTGTTCAGCTCCACAACCCGCAGACTCCTGCCCTTGGTTATATCCTTGTGGTCTTTCCAAGTAGTAAGAATTAAATTGGAAATCAACATGCAGGATTGACAGAAGGAGAGGCAGAGGGTGAGAACGAGAAAGATATAGAGAGAGGGTGAAGCGGAGTGTGAGAAGAGATAAAGAAAGGAAAGGGTTGGGAGAAGGCAGACAGTGAGAGAGAAGAGAGAGAAAGAGAGAGAGACAGTGAGAGAGAAGAGAGAGAAAGAGAGAGAGAAGAGAGAGAAAGAGAGAGAGACACACACACACAGAGAGAGAGAGAGAGAGAGAGAGAGAGAGAGAGAGGGGGAGGGAGAGAGGGGGGAGATAAGAAGAAAGAGGCACTTTGGCAATTAATATGTGAAATCAGTGTGGCTTAGTGGTTTTTCTGTACACAATAAATTTTATTTTCCGTTTAGGATGGAAAGTTCATGAAAAACCCGTCGTTGATAATCATCCCCTCCATCAGGTCCCCTGGTCTGCGTGTGGTGGTTATGGGGATTGTTGACGTGGTAGTTGTCATAGGTCGGTCAGTGCTCAGACGAGCGCATGAGGAGATACATTGCTCCGCCGTGTCGAAGCGGTTCTTGTTTCCTCCACAGCCGTAGTAGACGAAAGGCTGGCAACTCTCGCTTTGCACGTCGTAATAGTAATTTCTGATCTGTTCAAAGCATTGGCCGGGGTCTGCTGGAAGAGCACAAATGTCACCGGATTGACCTTCAGACGCGCGCTGGTTTGAGTTTGATGTTAGAATCGCTAAGTCGCTGTCTAACGGGTTTAGGAGTCCGTTGAAGTCTGCGTTTTCAGCTGCGAATAGGAAGGGGTTATCTCCCTGTATGAGAGTCTCACTTCCGCCGGAGGATACAGGCATGTCTTCACAAGCTCGTCTGCACTCCACTTCCGTCATGTAGTTGTTTTCATTGGGCTGGCAGCCGCCGTAGAGGAAGAGTTCACAGCGTCCGCTTGCGCTGTTGTAGTAGTATCTTCTGTGAGCGGCTCGACAAGGTCCGCTCTTTGCCGGCAGAGAACAGGAAGCTGGTGTAGTGCTACGCCCTGGTGCTTGGCTTGCACTGGCACCGATAAGACTTGGGAAGGTGAATGTTGGTGAAGGCGGAAACTGAAGCAGTCCTGATCCCGCTGATGCCGATGTGCCTTGACCCAGACTGGGTTTCTGAGATAAGTCAACATTTTTCTGATTATTCACATAAGCGTTATAATAGTCGCAAGTTTTCTGGCAGTCTTGAAAGGTTTGGAAGTTATTGGTGTTGCCTGCACACCCACCGTAGTCAAATGGACGGCATTGTTGGGCTTGGCTGTCGTAGTAGAACCGAGGGATGGCGGCGAAGCAAGGGCCGGGTTGTGGGGGCAGTGTGCATTGTCGTGGTGGCGGAGGTGGGGCCCCTGGGGCGAATCCTGCTGGCTTTGAGAGAGAACCAACGTTAGGCTTAGGTCCGGTTTGAGATGGCTTATTGTTCTGATTGGAGTTTTTCTGGTGGTTCCCAGTTCCTTCGAAGGAATTGCAGAGTCGTTTACAGTCGTTCAGAGTGGCGAAGTTGTTTTGGTTTCCTCTGCATCCGCCGTAGAGGAATCCTTCACATCGCTGGGTGTTAGTGTTGTAAAAGAAGCGGGGTATACTCGCACGACAAGGGCCTCGATCTTGTCTTTGCAAGCAAGATGCTGGGAGTTGCGGAGCTGCCCCAGTTTCAAATCCTGCAGGAACCTTACTAGGAGCACCTTTAGACGTCCGGCTAGGAATGTTTGACAAGGGGGAACCAATCGGCTTATTCGCACTTTGGCTCAATCTGTCTTGCCACCCTGTACCACTTTGGCGTGGAATAAATTCGTCAAAGAAATCACAAGTGTTCCTGCATTCCTCCAAAGTCGCAAAGTTGTTGTCGTTACCTTGGCAACCTCCGTAGATGAATATCTCACACTGCTTTGTCCTGGTGTTGTAAAAGTATCTCCTCGTGGCCGCCTCGCATGGCCCGGGATCTGCAGCAAGGATACAACGACGAGGAGGAGGAGGGCGGCCACCAGGAGCGATGCCAGAGAAGCTCCCGCCACCCCTGGGAGAGTTTGAGACTCCGGACGTCAGTGAACCTCTGGGGCTGTTGGGGATTTCACGAACACCTCCGGCATTACCTCCCCTCCCTCCTCCGTTGTTGCTGCCACGAGTGTTTGAGTTAGAGAAAAAGCTTGATGAGGGTGCCAGGAATAGACTGCTGCCTAAGAGACTGTTGGAGTTATCTGAGAAAAATCCTTTATTGTTGTTGATGTTGGAATTTAACAAGTTTCTACCCACATTAGCAAATGGATTGTCGTTGTTCGCGTTGCTGTTAACATTAGTGTTATCATTTCGTGGAATCAATCTTGTACCGCTTCCACTACTGCCGAGCATGTTTGTTGTTGATCCACGCTCTCTATTCTCATTGTTCGAAGCACTCATCGCTTGAGGAAGCAGACACGTACTAAAACAATCTTGAAACCTCTCAAAATTGTTTGTATTTCCCCCACAGCCTCCATAGGTGAAGCTTTCACACGTCCCGGTCCTGACGTTGTAGTAATATCGTGGGAAATACCCTGAGCATAGACCACGCTCCTCTTTCTGGAGACACAAGCGGGGAACACTGTTGATTCTCTCCATCAAAGCCCCTCGGTTCTGCTGTTGCTGCTGTTGCTGCTGCTGCTGCTGCTGACCACGCAGGTTCACACCTCGTGTGTTTTGTAAGCGCGGGAGGCTTGAAGGAATTTCTCGTTGCCGTGTTTCTCCGGGCAGTGGTCTGGGCGCCCGGCTCAGGCGGTTGGTGTTTGAGGTTCCAGCCTGAAGCTGTTCCAAGCCTGGTATGGCGATACATTTAGTCATGAGGCCGTCTAGGACACAGCGAGGTCGGTCTCTAGGGCACACCACGCCCTGTGAGAAGTCAAAAGAAAAAGGATAAAAAGGTAAGTTCTTTAGGAACATTTCTAGGTTACTAATTTATAATAGTAGAGCGCATCCCTTCTAATGTTTAGACCTTTTTTATAGAAAAGTTTTGACAATTGTGGATATCTTGAACGTCTTTGTTGAGATGAAGATGCGTCTTAATAGAGCCTAACCAAGACACCAAAGCGCCGGTAAAACCTTACAGTGTTGAAACGCCGTTAAAATATCAATAAAGTGAACAAGGTTCTTTCTTTTTAGCTGGCTTTTGGCCGGTGCCCTTACAAAGAATTGATAGCATTCTGATAAACTTACGGCCACTTCAATTTAAATATACAATTTTAATGATGCCGTAAAACCCTAACATACTTTTAAAAAAATCAAACGATTCAAACTTACAATGCAACGGGCATTTTGCTGATCAATGTGGAAGTTGAGAAAATCTGAGGAGAAAGAAACGAAATCTGATATTTTATGGCTAACAATTCATTCCTAAATAGAAATTACCACTAAAATTATCATCATTTAATATCATCATCACCATCATCATTACTATCCTCCTCCTCCTCCTCCACCCCTTCCTCACCCCCCCCCCTCCTTCTCTCCATCATCATCTCATTATCCTCCTTAGTTACCTTCCCCAACAACAGTATTAAGTAATAACAACAACAAAAAGTAGCGATAACGACACCTAGGTTTCATTGGGTTGGTTCTTTTTGCGTCCCCCTGCAAACACTTTAAGATCACATTAAGTTTAAGAGGCGTGACCTCCTAATTTTAAGCCCATCTCTTGGAGAGATGAAAACTTCGAAAAAAAATCCCGCAGAACTTCACAGGATTCGAACCTGGGACCTCGTCATTTGTAGGCGGGCGCACTACCACTCGGCCACGGACGCCCCCATGACAATTTGAAGTAATAATTGCTTGCTATGAACAATTATGATTTTTTTTTAAATTTTAGAGTCAAAACACTCGCGTAGTCGCACATGTAAATTGATAATATTCAAACAGACAAAAACCCAACTTTCTAACATTACTATGGAGCAAGACAATTTATGAGACAACGTTCTAACCTATTTGGCCCAAGACGGTGAAAATAAATAAAAAGGTCCCCGTGAAAATGATTATGACGTAGACACCCGAATCAGAACAACGGGGCCCAAGACATCGTTGGTTGTTTTGTATAAGGGTGAATAGTACATGGGTTGTAGTAGGGTATTCGCCTCTTTGTTAAACAATCAGCGACATGCCAATGTTCTGTGTCACCTCGCCCACTTAAAAGAGTCAGAGTCAAACATTGCTACCTCCATACTAGAGTTACCCTATGAAACGAAACTTATCAATTCTATGCAACTTATTATTTTAAGACCACAATGAGGAGCTATTTTAAAATATCCGTATTAATAAGGAAAGCAGAAATATTATGGAAAACCCCCAGAAAAATAAATATTTGACAAGACGCAGTTCGAGTACGTACATGAGAACTAAATAGCGGATTTAATCCTATAGACTCCCTTTCTACAAGAAAGACACCTAGATTCGAGATACTCTCATAGTAAATAATAGGGACTAAACAAAATTTGTAAGGGCTTAAAAATTAAAGTAAAAACAAGGAGATTTGATAATAACAAATTAATCAGACTGGGCTTTGGGTAAAGTAGAAGCGACGAATGAAGGGGATGAATGTCATTTTCAGTAATTTGTCTTTGTCGCTCTGAAACTCTGACTTCGATTCATTCATCCTAACAAAATTATTCAATCAATCTGATAATCGAATACTTTGTTCGAATTTCGCCTACCCATATTTCACGCTTCAATGACGTATGGAACCTTCTGTCTTAAGAATCACGAAGCTATTAAAAACAGGAAACCAACCACCCAGTGGCAATGGTCGTTGAGGTAATAATTTTATGATTGCAGTTCGAGCAGTCCATCCTTCTTTACAGCGATGACGTTTCTCCAAACGGACAGATTTGTCGCTCCCCTGGGGGGCCGAGGTATGACAACACCCATAACACTCGCTGTAGGATTCCACGCTCGGAGAACATAATCCACAAGGCCGCATGCCAACTTTGACTTTTCTTGACCCAGTGTAGAGGCTGTTGTTTTAAATGTTTTATCACTAGGCAGTTCCAATAGTTTGGTCTTGACCTCGAAGTGCTATAAATCATGTACATGTGTCACGTTCTAGCGTCGCTTTGGTTTCATTTTGAACACTCCTTGCAATGCTACGGCGCCAAAAGTTATTTTATTGTCCCCATGACGAACAGTTCCAATGCTTAAATGAGCTGACAGAAAGACAGACAGATAGACATGCAGACAGATAGATAGATAGATAGATAGATAGATAGATAGATAGATAGATAGATAGATAGATAGATAGATAGGTAGATAGATAGATAGATAGATGGATAGATAGGTAGATAAATAGTGATAGAGAAAGAAAGAAGAAAAGAGAGAGAGAAATAAAGGCAGCAGAGGAAGCGACAGAGCGAGACCGAGAGACTCAAGACAGAGAGAGAGAGAGAGAGAGAGAGAGAGAGAGAGAGAGAGAGAGAAACAGAGAAACAGAGAAATCATCAAAGCTTCCTAGAAACACTTGGGCACAGAGAGAAATCATTAAGATTTATAACTTCGGTCCAGTTAGAAGTTAGTTATAGAGATACCAGCTTCCTTTGATGTCGTAGGCTGAAATCTGCTTGAGTATTTCTTTGCTTTTGCAATAAAAGTGAACTTCGGATAATAATTTCCTACATCCAGTTACCGGCGTCCGTGTTGTAATGGTTAGGCCTATCACGCAGAGGACGTGAGTTTGAGGCCCGTGTGGGGCAGTTTGTATGATCGAGCGTTGCTCCGTTTTCCTGCTGGGACAATGCCCCTCTCAGGCCGGCCTGGCCCTGACAGGCAGGGTCGAAGTAGCCCGTCCCTTAAATGACCTTACAGTGTTGCAAGGGACGTTTTGTCAAAACCAAACCAAAAAAGCTTAATCCAGTTGAGGTCATTGTCTAGTTACATAACCAATATAACAAGGCCGTATTTGAGGTAATAATATTCTTATGATTGCAGTTCGAGCAGTCTATCCTTCTTTACAGCGATGGCATTTCATGATGAATAATATTTTTGTTGGTGAATTCTTCCTCAGAAATAACATAATGAGCTTACACGTTATTTTGTATGTGTATGCGTTTGCCTGTCTGTTTTCATATGACCAAGGACCATAATATAGAGTACTTTACAATCTTTGATATTTTATGATTACCACATCTGGATTTGAATCACTGAAGAAAACAGACTAAATTATGATTAACCCAAATGGACCAATCAGACCCGAGCAAACTTAGAGGATAACATTTTTTTTATTTAAAAAAAATAAAAATTTATGGGATTTTTTTCTTTGGTTTTTATTTTTTTCATCTAACAAAGACAAAAACTGAGATGAAAGGAAAAAGAAATACCAAAATCAAAAGAAAAAAACGGAAACTGGCAACAACAACAAGAACAACAACAACAACAACAACAAAAGCGACAACGACAACAACAGCAGCAATAATAACAACAACTACAACGACGACAACAACAACAACAATAGAACAACAACAACAATAATAACAATAACAATAATAACAAAAACAACAATTACACATCATCATCATTATCAACAACAACAACAATAAAACCACAGTATGAATCAAGAGGGAGAGGATTAGGACGGGGTGAAACTCTTTGTTTAATCCTCATGGACTGTTAAAAATAAAGCAATGTAATCGCTTGCTTTTATGTGAGGTCTCAACATAATTTTTTTTCACCTGGCAATTTCTCAAGCTGAAGAGAAGTTTTGTTACGGTACTGTCTTAATTTGTCAAAATGCGGACAATTATCGCTTTAGTTGTGGGCTTTGTTGTTTGGCTTTAACTGTCTGACTTCTATTGTTATACGTTCGGAGGGGAAGAGAAGGGGCCTCACAATGGGCTTTCTTTGATGGTATGAAGGTTGTTGAACTTGTAAAAATCCTCTAGTATACACTTAGAGTCATAGCTTAGCTTTTTTTTTCTTCTAAAAACAAACTATTTTTCTAATAATGGCTTGGTAAATTCTTTCTCAGCTTCATGGAAATGAAAAAACCCCAAAGAAATGTAATAAAAATATCCCTACTAATATTTTGACCTTGTTATGAACACCATACGCTTAGAGTTATAGCTTAGCTATTTCTTAATAATAGGTTGCTAAAATTCTTTCTGGGGTTCATGGAAAAAAAAATTTAATGTAAAAAACAAATCCTTACTATTTCTCAGACCTTGTCTTACAGAGTTTAATCGAGGTTAGCAATGAAGAATCATTCCGCTAGCGTTTAGTGATTTTAGTCATCACTCTAACGTCCCCTGCAACACAGTAAGGTCAGTTAAGAAACGCGCTACTTCGACCCTGCTTGTTTGGACATACCCGGGCTGAGAGCTAAGAAAAAAAGTCCAAGCAGATAAAACCCAGATCGTCCGCGCATAAGATCGCACTCAGATCTTTCGAAAGATGGGCGAAGAGCCTTACCATTATACCACAGCGCCGGTGCGTGTAGTGACTACTAAAACAAGAAACTATACTGATATAGTTAATGAATATAATATTATTCTGTATTGATAATCTATACTTCAATAGCTAAGTACTAGAGATTTTCATTTGCTTGATTTCTGGGATTCTTTGATGTTTCCTCCACAACAATGGTTTTTTGACACGTCAAAACAAATATATAAGCATCTGATCAGAAAACTAACCACAATTTCGTAGTCAGCGTATCAAAATTAACAAAATCGCGTACAAGTTGTGTTTTATGGCTTAGTTTCCATATTATTACTGTCTGCTTCAGAAATTTAGTTGAGCAACTAAAAATGAAAGTGCGTTTAGGGTCTAACTATGTAAGTTTCTTACCTTGAGCAAGAATTACTGATGACACAGAGATGAAGACGCCAATGAAGATGTTTGTTTTGTACATTTTGGCTGAGGACAAAATATGAAAAGATGTAGGATGTAGGCTATATTAATTGGTTTTCATAAGGATATGGTTGGAGAAACAAGTGTGTATGTGTGTGTGTGTGTGTGTGTGTGTATGTGTGTGTGTGTGTGTGTGTGTGTGTATGTGTGTATGTGTGTCGGTAGGAGAGGGGGGGGGTGATTGTAAAAAACCAAAACCAAACAACAAAGACAAACAATTGTTTACTCCCTGGACCTAACCTTTGTGCAAGCAGATAAAATGGGAGGGAGTTTTTTGGTTTTTACTTTAACCTTCTTTTCACTGTGTAAATACTAAATATAGAGACGGAACCTCCTCAACTGAAGTCCTAATAATAATTAGATTTAACCTCCTCAACTGAAGTCCTAATAATGATTAGATTTAACCTCCTCAACTGAAGTCCTAATAATGATTAGATTTAACCTCCTCAACTGAAGTCCTAATAATAATTAGATTTAACCTCCTCAACTGAAGTCCTAATAATAATTAGATTTATATAGCGCCTAATCCACAAAAAGGCTCTAAGCGCTGTACAGGGCACATTGATGTCGAACACAACTGTACAAGGTGTATAAAACAGAAAAGGTAATCCGATTTAATGTGGAAGCATAGCCTACGGAGGTAAGAGGAAG